>APFE031331524.1:0-29505 GCA_000404065.3 Pinus taeda | reverse complement strand
ATTCTTATAATAGTTGAATGATCTTTATTACCAGTTATTGTTTGAAATCTCTTTAGATCGCATAATAGAAGAAATACACCCCGGGTTAGCGTAGATTAGATGTGTTGTTTCTCATTAGATTACAATAGTATAGAGTTAGTTTAAAAGTTTGAATTAAATTAGCTTTAAGTACTCTTAGATCAGCATCATCCAACTCTACACACACACACACCCTTAGATTGGGAAACTGGTCCCATTATCCCCAGTCGGACCCACTATACCAAACAGATAAGGAGCTTCCAACCAAGGTCCAATCGAGTGGGTATCCCCCTTGTTGTCGACCCGATTTTCGGGGCTTCAACATAATCCAACTAAGAAGGAGATCGAAAACTAGTTGGATAGAAAGATCCACGAATTCGCGACACAAGAGACCAAGAATCTGTGATTCACGAAAGAACAGTGGTTGGACAGTCATCTGTACACAGAAATACATGAAATATTCTTTTGTTCCTTCTTGGTTGAGTTATACGAGTGGATCGCAAATTTGGAAGACAACCAAGGAAGGTGGAGGCTTGACAATCTGATTGTTTTGACAATGGAGTTAGTATGGAGAGTGGAAGCCTCTGAAGATAAGATTGTACGTGTTGTCGACCATTGGCTTGAGTGCATCATAGGAGGATTTGTGACAGAGTTCACGGTCGATACTTGTGTCAATTATAGCGAAGTAGAGTGCCTTTTATTTAAAGGACCACGAGGTAAGTATTTGAAGTCACTAAATACTTGGATTAATATGCTCTTGTGTGAAAAGTAGGTCATGAAGTTACCTTGATGTTTGGAGCTACGTGAAGTGGAAGGTATTTCAGGGATGGAGGAAGAAAAGGTCATGAGTATAGTTTGTTGATTGAACCTCCTTTGAGTGATGACGAAGAAGCAATGCAATCTTCTCCACTGAACGATATTCAGTTGATAATACAAGGGTTACCACGAATACCTACACCACCCCCATCCTCGTCCCATCCATCCACACCACCTCCATCCTCACCTCCACCACTCACCCTGTCACCCACACCACCGCCACCTCTACCACTGTTCAACATGGTGAACTCTGTAAAGCTACCTATATTTAAGGGCATAGGGAATGAAGATCTCGACTAGTTTTAGTTCGTCATGAAGGGTGTGTGGGTAGCTCAGGGTATCACGAATGACCAAATGAAGAAATCCATGCTGGTTAGTGCTTTGCAGGACCGTGCACTAACGTGGTACATTAAGTACAGTACTGATAACCCAATGTCCACATTGGCAGATATCCAGGCTATAATGATTAGAGAATTCAGTAGACCTAAGTCTCAAGCGTAATCAATTGTGGTATTCAAGGAGATCATGACGAAGCCTAGGGATATGCCCTGGGATTTGGATCAATGATTGAAGTGTATGATCTGTGAAGCCAACATGAACCTAGCTGATGGGTAGCACCGCGAATGGTTCATGGCCTCACTCTTGCCCCACCTAAGGGTTGCGCTATCACAACAGAAGATTGGGACCCAGGAAGAAGCTCAGGAAATCACGATGATACTGCATGAGACAGTAATGCAGGATGCTAATCTGGGGGTTCAAAAAATTCATGTGCATTTAGTTCAACAAATTCATGTGCATTTGTAGAACCTTTGCCTTGAAATTCAAAGTTCAAAGAAGGATAGAGCAGCTCGGCCAAAGGTGCATGAAGAAGTTTGGTGCCTAAAATGCAAAGGTCACGGGCATGAGAAGGATCACTATCTAGTCTTTGTGAACTATGTTACAGTAGGGGGACCAATGCCTCTACGACTAGAGGCTGCAGCAGGGCAAAGTGCAGGGCTCATGCTATGGTGCACTATATGCCAAGTGACTAGGAAACATGTGACTAACAATTTCCATTTGTTGCAAAAATTCGTACAGACACCACAACATCTCTTCTACAATTTTTGTCAATCAGTAGGTCAAGATGAGTGCAATTGTCATAGTTATGAATTAATGATGGACATGACACCTACATAGAGGGTGCAGGCAAAAACATAGCCTTCGAACCAAGGTGTAAGGACCTGCAGTTTGTGCGATGGGCAGGGCGACTCAACCATGCGAAGGATGTGTGAAATATGAAATGAAACGAGCCAAGAAACGAGTTTATAAGGTGTTGGGCGAGTTGAGGGGGCGGTCCCATGAGTTGGGTGGGCCGACCCTCCTCTTCAGTGAGACAACACATGTTGAACAAGTCATCTTGGGTGTTTGGTGTGGGTCGGCGAGGTGACATAACCCGCCACCTGCCCATATATATTGGAAGGCGTTTGGAGGCAAACGACCATCATTCGATCAACACGAGTTCGAACAAGGAGTTCTGCAGTGTGTGGATGAGCCCGCATGATGGGTAGAACTTGGGTGTAAAACTCATTCAAAGAAGCCATTCAAGAAAGTCGTTCAGAAAAGTCGTTCAAGAAAGTCGCTCAGAAAAGTCGTTTAGGAAAGTCGTTCAGAAAACTCGGGCGAGGTTGTCGGGCAGAACTTGGGCGAAGTCGTTCAGGCAGAACTCGAGCGAGGTCGTTCAGGTAGAACTCGGGTGAGGTCATTCAGGTAGAACTCGGGCGAGGTTGTCAAGCAAGAAACTCGGGCGAGGTTGTTCAGGCGAACCGGGTGAGGTTGTTCGGGCGAGCCAGGTGAGGCCGTCAAGCGACTTGGGTGAAGTCGTTCGGGCGAGCTAGGTGAGGTTGTTCGGGTGACCCGGGTGAAGTCGTGTGGCGACACGGGTGAGGTCGTTCAGGCGAACCGGGTGAAGTCGTGTGGTGACCCAGGTGAAGTTGTGTGGCGACTCAAGTGAACAAGTTTGGTGAACGGGTGGGGGTGCGGACGGGCGGCTGGGCAAGGGCATGCCGTGCATGCCGAAACGAAGAATCATTTGGATGGGCGACTTGGGTAGGGCGCGTCGTGCACGACGAAATGGTGGAAACGGTGAAGTGTTGGGGTTGTGAATGGAGGTGTGACTCATGCGAAGGTGCTCGTGTGTGGCGACTTGGTTACGACGAGGCGCGCCCACGTTGGGCAAACAACACGATCGTGCGATGAGGTGAATGAAGGGTTGGTGAGTCATGCGGCGACCGTGCGGAGGTGCCGATGAGCTGGGCAACCGAGTTTGCCGAAGTTGAAAATTGGCTAAGTGTAAATTTGGGGTTTCCCAAGATTTAACTTGTACTTGTAGAAGAAGATTAATATATTGATATCGGGCAGACTCATATTGCAGGGAGTTGCCCCTCCCTTTATATTGTTGTGCAATTGTATGTGTTAATTGCTGTTGATAATGAATGTGTATGGGTATTCATTGGTATAAAGGAACATTAATAATTACTTGGTTGTGAAACACAAACTAAGTAGGATAAGTGGTTAGGTGTAGTCTACAATCATAGGTATTGGTGAAAAGAAAACGGTTGGTAGTGCCGCACCTCGCTATAAGCGGTTGAAAGACTACTGCAGGTGTAGGGGCATGACAGGTGGTATCAGAGCTGGCAGATGACTGGGTTGACAATGAAGTGTTGATCCCATTGCACTGTCATGACAGGTGGTATCAGGGCTAGTGCCAGAGAGCTGGTGCTGGTGTTGAAGCGTTGATGCTGATACACACCTGCACTTCGTGACAGGTGGTATCAAAGCTAGTGCCGGGGAGCTAGTGCTGGTGTTGAAGCGTTGAAGCTGATACACACCTGCACTCCGTGACAGGTGGTATCAGCGCTGGTCCAAGTTTTGCAGGAAACTTGGTGAACTGAATCAAGGAGTTGATTCTACGAAGACCAAATACTTGGAAGGAAGTTCAAGTTTTGCAGGTAACAGATGGAATATCAGGGTGATTTAGGTGAATGGTGAAATAGGTTTAAAAGAGGTGAAGCTTCGTGCTTGGGCCAAGCTGAACAACAAGGCATGGTAGGTTTGGAAGAATGTGAAGGGAATCTCTTGCTTACCTTATACAGGTTGAAGCGGATGAAAGAAGAGAATCCCTGAATTTGAAAGGAACTTGAAGTCTTGGAAAAGAATGTTGAAGACAAACTTCTTCAACTTGGTTGGACAATGGAGCAGGATGAAGTTGTAGATTGTGCTGACAAGGAAGAGGAAGCCGTGATGTTTGAAGATGTTGCAGAAGTGACAACGATGGAGGATGAACTTGAGGTTGATGAAGTTGGACCAGGATCGTGCAGTTTGCAGACATGGATGGATGAGGATACTCATATGGAGGAGCCTCATGATGATGAAGTAAGTATTGGTACTTGTGTTTCACTTGAGCATTTGATAGATGGACCGTATGCAGGGAAGGGCAAAATTAGTTTGCAGATGATAGGGAGGATCTTACCATGGATGACTATCATGAGACCTTGTATGGAGAAGCAAGGATTGTTGACTGTTGCAGGACTTGTTGGGGTTGTTTGTGACCTCATGGCAGAAGGTACAAAGGCTCGTGACAAGGGAGGAACATGATGATCGTTGTGAAGGATTGGGTCATGCTTTAGCCACATAGAGAATTGGCTAAGTGCCTGACATGACTCATGGACAGACTGAGGAGGGCACACACTTGGGTATGATTATACTTGGGTGGACTTCTCATGGCCGAGACCAAGAAGCAAGTCTTGGTGGAACCTTTAGTGGGGGAGCTATGATGGAAGGGACTCGTAATGACATGGTTGGGTGACCAAGTTCACTAGACCGAAGATTGCAAACTTGGATGAGTATGGCCGATTGTTGTGATGGGTCTACTTGGTTGGACTACATGGGTAACTTAGTTATGGACATCAGGTTGGAGACATGGAGCATGGCAGTCTTATGCAGGAGCACTTGTAGAGGTGTCACTTATGGGCATCCAATGAGGAGTGCCAAGGCAGGGATGTTGTGCAGATGTATTTGCTGGTGTGACATGGAGATGTTTTACTTATGAGCCGATGGAGAGGTTGTGCACTTATGTACAACAAGGCCATGGACTTGGATGGAGTTGTGAGCAGACTATGGAGAATTCCTACTACATGAAGAGCCGAGGCATCTTGCAGAGACCTTTGGGCTGAGACTTGTATGCTTGCTGAGATGTTGGTTGGAGATGACTCATGCAGCTCATGATGACATGAGGTTGTGACTTTTATGGACTTCATATATGGTGAACTTGGAGGATCTGATGCATAGAGGAGCTAAGGTTAGAGACTTTGATGTAGGATGGGGTGCATACTTTTGAGTACATGTATGGGAATGGCTTGAAAGAGTGACTTGATGTGGAGGATCGATATGAGATACTTTGGAGTGATGGAGCTACAACGATGATGATGCCTTGATGGCAACACTTGGGCATGGGTTGAGTCGAGACTTAACCACTTTTGACACATGGGAGCTGATTGATCTATGATCATGGGCAGCACATGGATAGATGAGACAAGTGTATATTTGTTTCTATGGCAGACTTGAGGGATGGCACATACAGATATGATGGAGGTTGCTTCATGGACCTGGATGTGGCACATCAAGAGTTAGAGTTTGGTGAGATGGTAACTTCATATTGAGGAGGCACATATATGGATGATGATGTTGGGGTAGATGTGGCAGATTTCATGCAGCACATTAGTACCAGACATCATGGACAACATGTTACAGATGAGATGAGGGCTACTTCATGGACCTGAGCATGGCTTACACTTGTATGGGGATGGATTCTTGATCGAGTTGAGGATGTGATGGGGTGTTCTGAGAAACAATTGATGGTGGCATGAGGATGTGCATTCTCATGGTTTGAGTGTGACAGTTGGATTAGCTACCCAACTAGTTCAGACATGGGGGCCAGCATGTAGAGAGATGTGTTAGCATTGTGTTGGAGTATCATGGCAACAGTTCACATGCTGAAAACACATGATGAGGTCGACACGATATGTTCCAAGAAGCATGTAGCTTGAGATGGAGGGACCAACCTTCCATGATGGGGAGCAACATGTGGAGACTGTGACAAGATGGTCGATGGTCATGGATTGAGATGATTTCCATTGTATGATATACCGATGGGGTGTATAGATTGGTATGGTGATCTTGGTGACAAATGGTTGCCGGGATGAGATATTGTCGAGGACGATAATGACTTCAAGTGGGGGAGGATGTAAGGACCTGCGGTTCGTGCGATGGGTAGGGCGACTCAACCATGCGAAGGACGTGCAAAATATGAAATGAAATGAGCCAAGAAATGAGTTTATAAGGTGTTGGGCGAGTTGAGGGGGCGGTCCCACAAGTTGGGCGGGCCGACCCTCCTGTTGGGCGAGACAACACATGTTGAACGAGTCGGCTTGGGTGTTTGGTGTGGGTTGGCCAGGTGACATAACCCGCCACCTGCCCGTATATATTGGAGGGCGTTTGGAGGCAAACGACCATCATTCAATCAACACGAGTTCAAACAAGGAGTTCTGCAGTGCGTGGATGAGCCCGCACGATGGGCAGAACTCGGGTGTAAAACTCATTCAAGGATGTCACGACACCTAGATGGTGGTAGTCTTTCAACTGTGCTAGGCGAGGTGCGGCACCACCGAACACTTTATTTTCACCACTACTTATGTTCGTGGACTACGCCTAACCACTTATCCTACTTAGTTTGTGTTTCCCAACTAAGTAATTATTAATGTTCCCTTATACCAATGAACACCCATACACATTCATTAACATCAACAATTATACATGAAGAACATAATTGCACAGTATAAAGGGAGGGGCAACTCCCTGAACAATGAGTCTGCCCAATAATATATCATACAGTCTTTCAATATTACAAAGCTTTACAAGTATACTTGGAAACCCCAAGTTTCATACATAGCCAAATTTACAATCTTGTCACACCTCCATGCAACAACCAAGATTTCCTTGCCCAAGGCAGGTGGGCGCGCCCTCACACGAGCTGCCTTCCGCACTTCACAACCGAACCTTGTCTTCGTGCACGACAGGCAGGTGACTCCACCAAGTCACCAAGACACCCCCTTGGCACAACCGGCTTCACCAATGTTTCACCGTGCACACTTGCACAATGGGCGGGCGCTCACCCGAGCTATCCAAGAACCCGTGCCAAGTCATCGCACAAACCGGGCACCCACGCCTTCATTCAACCATCAGGTGCTCCTTCGCACAACTGGGCACCACACGCGTGCACGCCCTTCTCCAACCGGTGGGTGACCTCTACCTACGCCCTCACCCAAAACCAAGATAGGTGCTATCTTTGTGCGGCCTTGCCCAAGAACGGGCGCATCACCGAAACCTGCGCCTTCCTTCTTTGTTGCATCCACGCTAGACCTGCACCCTCTTCATCACATGTTGATCAAGTTCGTTGCTTTCCCAAATGAGCTCTGCACCTTGTTAGTTTATATGGGTGGCAGGGCGAGTTAGCCTACCCGACCGACTCATCCTCCACGTTATACACGCCCAAACTCTATTGCAAATACCCCATCGGCTTGTTTCAAGTTGTAGGTCAGCTTCATGGGTGATCCTCCACACTCCCACACATATATAAACTCCTTGCCCAACATTCTACACACTTGCATTATAACATAACGCCATCACATTGTAGGTATGAGCTCGCACTTTGTCGTTTCAAGCTATTCGCCACCGCACTTCAAGCCGGGAGCGCGCGTCAAGGATTGCATGTCCTTACATCCTCCTCCACCTGAAGTCATTGTCGTCCTCGAAAAAATACCATCCTGGTAGCCATCCACCAAGATCAACATCAATATCTGCCTCATCCTCAGTCCATGATGTTAACTCCTCCACATACAGCAAACATCCCTGCAACATATGTAGAACTCCCATCTCCATCATGTGTCGTCCCATCCTATGAACTATCATCCTTCCTGTCTGCCTGATGTCAACATCTCTCTGGTACACTGCTAGCCCTCATGACTTGAACTAGTCGAGTGATCAATCCAACTGTCATGCTCAAATCATAAGAATGTCCATCCTTATGCCTTCACCAGTCTATCTCGGATTCTGCCACATCCTGGACTCACCAAGAATCTCACCATGCTCAGGTCTATGGAAACTCCATCCCATCTGCAACATGTCATGACGCTTGATGCAAAGCCATCCCTGCACCATCTACCATACCTGCTCAACCTATTTTAAAGGGCTCACTACCATGAGCAGCTAACAATGAGCCCCATCTTCTATGTCCTCTAAGAAGATGCGAAGGGAGTAGAGCCTGAAGGCTCACCCTCACTAATCAACTCAATCCATCTGTCATGATTTTCTATCTCCATCCTCTGTAGATAAGTGACCCGATCCTCCTCTCAGAAATTCGGCTCACATATGCCTCATCATCATCATCATCATCCTCGACCACTTCTAGCCTTCTTGACACATCCAAGACACTATCTGAAAGAGTCCTAATGACTGACTGCTCAGTAAGCTTTGTCTCAACCATGGACAATCGCTTACTCATATCTTCCATCCACTTTTCTTCCTCCATTTTCATTACTGCCAACTTACAATCAGGCTTTGTCACTCCAATGGTTGGCACACCAATGGGTACATCCTCCCTTCCATTGTAAATGTACAGCCTCTTCAAATGTGAAACAATCATAGCATTGAATTGTTTCAAGAATTCCATTCCTAGCACAGCCTCATAGTCATCTATTCACACTATAGTGAAGTTGACCTTCCCTATCCACTCACCTAGTGTTGTGTCCACTTTTTTAGCTACACCAAAACATACTCAGGAGGAGAACTGATGATGTTCATCTGTGCCTTCACCGGTACAAATTTCAGCCCAATTATTCTCACAATATCTTCTCCCATGAAGTTGTGAGAGGCCCCACTATCCACCATAGTGAGTATATCAGCATCTCTAACCTTCATCCGAACATACTCCAACTTGTTCCTCTCAGGATCCCTCTGAGAGATCACCTCTGTAGCAGCAGCAGCACCAAGTATCTGCATCATCCCCATAGAAGCTTCTTCATTCTTCGCATTAGATTGTGCGATCGCAACCACTTTTGGTCTAGAAGGGAAATTCTTCACCGTATGTGGTTTAGCACATATCCAACACTTCAAGGCTTTCAAAGTCTTAGACTTATCATCCAATTTCGAAGCATCCTCTTTATTCTTCTCTTTCGGCTTATCGGACTTCTTCTTCCTATCATCAGAAGTCTCATCATAATGCTCCACCAACCTGTCCACGGCAGCAAAAGCTTCTTTAACTGTTCTAATCCTTTGCCTCTTCACTTCATTGCGTGCCCAAGGCTTCAATCCAATAATGAAATTGAACACCTTGTCCCTCTCCGCCATGTCAGGAAGTTCCAGAACCACACTTGCAAACTCCCACTGATATGTTTGAAGGTTCCCTATCTGCTTTATGAACTTTATCTTCATCCCTGCTTCCCACATTTCTTCCTAAGGACTGAAATGGGTCTGCAAAGCTTTCTTCATCTCATCCCATGAAGTAATGTCACCAGCACTGCCATTGGCAATCTTATCCATCCTCCTTCGCCACCAAATCTTAGCATCCTTTGTCAAGAACTAAGCAGCTACCTTCACTTTCGTCCCATCATCAGATAGACCCAATCATTCCAAGTATTGCTCCATGTCCCATAGAAAGTTTCCAAGAGTATTTGCACTCCTTGTACCCTCATAAGATTCCAGTTCCTTGAATTTCACATGAGGCACTCCTCCACCTGAGTTATGCCTCACAACGTTCTTCAACACTGCAATCTCATCTCTGGCTTCGTCAAGAGATTTCTGCAAGTCCATGATCTCTGCAAGACCCCGATCTCTTGCCTCTTCAACCTCCTTGACCCTTACTTCAAGTTGAATACACATAAGATTAGTGTACTTGTGTTGAGTCTGGAGTTCATCGAGCTCTTCGTTCATCTTCGAGTTGGCCTCTTGATCTCTCTCGACCAAGTCCATCTTCTTAGTCCAGAAAGCTTCTAAGTCCTCCATCTTCTCCAACACTTTTCAATGAATGCAATAGTAGCATCCTTCGCACCGTGACTAGACCCAGCCTGAGATTCAGCTGCCATTTCTAACAGCTTCCTTCTTCTTTGCAATCTAGTTTTGACCATCCAAGAGCTTCACCAAGTTGCCTGCAACCTGAACCAGCCCTTGTTCCACTTGTATGTGAAACAACTTCCTTCACTTGCAAGTACCTACTTCACTGTCACCAATTTCCAAACTGCAACCAGCTTCCTACAAGACTCCTCCAAGTCTTCAGACTAGCTCTGATACCAACTGTCATGACGCCGAGATGGCGGTAGTATTTCAACCGTGCTAGGTGAGGTGCGGCACCACCAAACACTTTCTTTTCACCAATACTTATGTTTGTGGACTATGCCTAACCACTTATCCTAATTAGTTTGTGTTTCTCAACCAAGTAATTATTAATGTTCCTTTATACCAATGAACACCTATACACATTCATTAACATTAGCAATTATACATTAAGAACACAATTGCACAGTATAAAGGGAGGGGCAACTCCCTAAACAATGAGTCTACCCAATAATATATTATACAGTATTTCAATATTACAAAGCTTTACAAGTATACTTGGAAACCCCAAGTTTCATACATAGCCAAATTTACAATCTTGTCCCACCTCTGTGCGACAACCAATATTTCCTTGCCCAAGGTGGGCGAGCGCGCCCTCACACGAGCTTCCTTCCGTACTTCACAACCGAACCTTGTCTTCGTGCACGACGGGCGGGTGACTCCACCAAGTCACCAAGACACCCCCTTCGCACAACCGGCTTCACCAACATTTCACCATGCACACTTGCACGATGGGCGGGCGCTCACCCGAGCTACCCAAGAACCCGTGCCAAGTCACCGCACAAACCAGGCACCCACGCCTTCGTTCAACCGTTGGGCACTCCTTCGCACAACCGGGCGCCACACCTGTGCATGCCATTATCCAACTGGCAGGTGACCTCTACCCCCGCCCTCACCCAAAACCAAGATAGGTGTTATCTCCGTGCGGCCTTGCCCAAGAACAGGCGCATCACCGAAACTTGCGCTTGTTGCGTCCACACTAGACCTGCACCCTCTTCTTCACATGTTGAGAGAGTTCATTTCTTTCCCAAATGAGCTTTGCGCCTTGTTAGTTTATACGGGTGGCAGAGCGAGTTAGCCTACCCGGCCAACTCATCCTCCATGTTATACACACCCACACTCTATCGCAAATACCCCGTCAGCTTGCCTCAAGTTGTAGGTTGGCTCCGTGGGTGATCCTCCACACTCCCATGCATATATAAACTCTTCACCCAACCTTCTACGCACTCGCATTATAACATAATGCCATCGCATTGTAGGTCTAAGCTCGCACTTCATCGTTTCAAGTTTTTCACCACTGCACTTCAAGCCAGGAGCGTTGTCAAGGACTGCAGGTCCTTACAAAGGAATTCGTTCAGGAAAGTCATTCAAAAAAGTCATTCAAGAAAGTCATTCAGAAAAGTCATTTAGGAAATTCGTTCAGAAAACTCGGGTGAGGTCGTCAGGCAAAACTCGGGCAAAGTCGTTCAGGTAGAACTTGGGCGAGGTCGTTCAGGTAAAACTCAGGCGAGGTTGTCGGGCAGGAAACTCGAGCGAGGTCATTCGGGCAAACTGGGTGAGGTCGTTCAAGCGAGCCGAGTGAGGTCGTTCGGGCGAGCCGAGTGAGGTCGTCGGGCGACCCAAGTGAAGTCATTCGGGCGAGCCGAGTGAGGTCGTTCTGGCGACCCGGGTGAAGTCATGTGGCGACTCGGGTGAGGTTGTTCAGGCGAACTAGTTGAAGTCATGTGGCGACTCGGGTGAAGTTGTGTGGTGGCTCGGGTGAACGGGTTGGGCGAAGAAGTGGACGTACGAACGAGCGGTCGGGCGAGGGTGCGCCATGCACACCGAAACGAAGAATCGTGTGGACGGACGACTTGGGTAGGGCGTGTTGTGCATGACGAAACAGTGGAAACGATGAAGTGTTGGGGTTGTGAATGGAGGTGTGACTCGTGCAGAGGCGTCCGTGTGTGGTGACTTGGTTACAACGAGGCGCGCCCAAGTTGGGCAAACAACATGATTGTGTGAAGAGGTGAACGAAGGGTTGGTGAGTCGTGCAGCGACCGTGCGGAGGTGCCGATGAGCTGGGCAACCGAGTTTGCTGAAGTTGAAAATTGGCTAAGTGTAAATTTGGGGTTTCCTAAGATTTAACTTGTACTTGTAGAAGAAGATTAATATATTGATATCGGGTAGACTCATATTGCAGGGATTTGCCTCTCCCTTTATACTGTTGTGCAATTGTATGTGTTAATTGCTGTTGATAATGAATGTGTATGGGTATTCATTGGTATAAAGGAACATTAATAATTAATTGGTTGTGAAACACAAACTAAGTAGGATAAGTGGTTAGGTGTAGTCTACAATCATAAGTATTGGTGAAAAGAAAACAGTTGGTAGTGCCACACCTCGCTATAAGCGGTTGAAAGACTACCGTAGGTGTAGGGGTGTGGCACAAGGTGTTGGGGGAACACAAAGTCAATATCAAGGGTGTGACCGAGGCTGAGGTGTAGGGGGGCTTGGTAGAGGTCGAAGGTAGCTTATTTGTTACAATTGTGGAGGACTAGGACACTATGCGATAAACTATCTGAATCTGACGCTACTGTCATGCCACTACTGTACTCAGTTTGGCCATGCGACTAAGGATTGCCTTATATTGTTGTCTAAGATTCGAAAAAAGGGGGCACAGCCTCTACAACTAACTTAGAACCTCTAGATGATGAGGGCTAAGCCTTGCGAGGAAGACCTTAAGGTAAATATTATGTTGCGGAGCGGAACGATGACTAGGGAGGATAAAGGGAAGTAGCCTGTATAAGGTGAATGGGTCCGTAGAGCACCAGAAAAGGAGACTAGGTTTGATTTGGAGCATGTGAAAGAAACATTTATGGAAGCAAAGAAAAGCTTCGATGAGGCCTCTACCTCAAGAAGTAGGAGAAACCAGTTGAAGAAATGGACCCATCCATGATTACCACGTTCTTGGAGACCTGCATGAAACTGCTCCACAATAGTAAGTCTGTGAAGGGCCTACAAGAACTAATCAATTGGTGTGCTAGAAAGGATGGTGCTACTGGCGAAATGCATGTAGTCAGAAAGCTTGGCAAGCATAAGGCAAGGACTGGGGATGAGATGAGGCTCACCACACAGATAGGGGAATATGAAATTGACCAAGTTATCTTGGATCTCAGGTCTGATGCGAATGTTTTGCCAAAGAAAACATGGGAAAGAATGGGGAACCCTGTGCTCTAGTGGTCTTCGATCCATTTAAGGATGGAAAATCAATAGAAAATTATCTCAATGGGGAGGCTACAAGGGGTGATAGTTGACATCGAATGCACGAATGCACTAGTGGATTTTGAGGTAATAGAGATTGTGGATGATAAAAATCCCTACCCTGCGCTCCTTGGAATCGATTGGGCCACTGACATAAATGGGGTAATCAACCTGAAGAAGCGAAATATGATAATTGAAAAGAAATTTCTCTGCGTAGTATTGCCACTGGATCCTGTAGAAGGACCACACTATATAGAACCAGTCCCCTATTATTAAAGTGATGACGATTTGGACCATATTTAGAAGATAACGACGCGAGGCTAGGATTGGGTAAATCCGACAGCAACCGAGTGTGTCACATGGGACCACGAGAGCTCCTGCACATTAGATTCAGACGAAGAATTAGAGCACTAGAAAAATCGGTTGCATGAAGTATCTATGCTACATTGTAATATGATGACCAAGTCATTGCACTGTGTGTCATTAGAGGCAAGGATTCTGCCTCACTATGATGGGCTAACTAATGTTGATCACGTTTTGGATGCATTTGAGAGATAAGTGCTAGAGAAGCATCGCTTCTAGGCCTTGGACTGGGTACTGCCTGCTACACCCGCAAGATGGTGGGGTACACACAAGGATAATTTCGGTGATTGGCACGACTATAGGAGGATGATGAGAATAAATTTTGGACAGCCGAAAGTGTGGATGACAGATAAGTATGATGGAAGGGGTGATCTGCGTGATCACCTAGCCAAACAGACTAAGGCTTATGGAGCGGAGCCCCAGCCTGAATGGGTGCATTTGTTTTGTCATACCTTGGATGTCATAATAATGAATTGGTACTTGGAAACAGAGCTCCACCATGGCACTGAAGAATGGGACATCTTGCACCAAGGGTTTATAATGACGTTCAACTTTGAGGATGGGTTTGACTGTATTGATGTGGCGTTACAGGAGGTTAAAGCAGCATTCTTTAGGATACCATAGGATCCTTTGGACCTGATTCAACTTGATTGGACTACATAGCTAAACCATGCACTGGAATGCTATAACATGATCAATGAAGAAGAGGACGAGGATCCTAGAAAGATTAATATTTTGGAAACCAAGGGTCACCACAAGGTTGAAGGTCCGAAGATAAAGGATCCAGACATAACCATGCCATTGAAAACTAGGCAGGTGAACATTGGCACAGAGGAGGAGTGTGCTATTGTGTAGCAGTCAGGTGCGCAAGCAGGAGAAGAGGAGCACGACTCTTACGAAGGCGAAAAGTCACCATCACCAAAACCAAAGGAAGAAGAGGACAAATAGATGGAGCAGGGAGAAGCGGATCTGGAGACGACTCCATTCCATATCAAGCACACAAGATGTAAGGACCTATAGTCCTTGACACGTGTTCCTGGCTTGAAGTGTGGTGGCAAACAGCGTGAAATGACGATGTGCGAGCTCAGACCTACAATGTGATGGCGTTATGTTATAATGCGAGTGCATAGAAGGTTGGGCGAGGAGTTTATATAAGCGTGGGAGTGTGGAGGATCACCCACAGAGCCAACCTACAACCTGAAGCAAGCCAACAGGGTATTTGTGATAGAGTGTGGGCATGTATAACGTGGAGGACGAGTTGGCCAGGTAGGCTAACTCGCCCTGCCACCCGTATAAACTAACAAGGCACAGAGCTCGTTTGGGAAAGAAACGAACTCGCTTAACATGTGAAGAAGAGGGCACAGTTCTAGTGTGGACGCAACAAAGAAGGAAGGCGCAAGTTTCGTTTGAGGCGCCTGTTCTTAGGCAAGGTTGCACGGAGATAGCACCTATCTTGGTTTTGAGTGAGGGCACAGGTAGAGGTCGCCCGCTGGTTGGAGAAGGGCGTGCATGGGTGTGGCGGCCAGTTGTGCAAAGAAGTGCTCGACAGTTGAACGAAGGCGTGGGCACCTGGTTTGTGTGATGACTTCTGTCATGCCCCTACACCTACAGTAGTCTTTCAACCACTTATAGCGAGGTGCGGCACTACCAATCATTTTCTTTTCACCAATACTTACGATTGTAGACTATGCCTAACATTCCATACTTAGTTTTATTTTTGTAACCAAGTATTATTTTTATCCTTTATACAAGTGAAAGCCCATAAGATTCACATAAACAACATTATAGAAGAGAAATGCACAACAATATAAAGGGAGGGGAAACTCCCTGCAATATGAGTCTACCTAAATCAATATATATAATCTTCTTTTACAAGTACAAGTTAAATCTTGGGAAACCCCAAATTTACAGTTAGCCAATTTCCAACTTCGGCAAACTCGGTTGCCTAGCTCATCGGCACCTTCGCACAGTCGCCACACGACTCACCAACCCTTCGTTCACCTCGTCACACGATCGTGTTGTTTGCCCAACTTGGGCACGCCTCGTCGTAACGAAGTCGCCACACACGGGTGCCTCCGCACGAGTCACACCTCTGTTCACAATCTCAACACTTCATCATTTCCATCATACACAACTTCTGCATTTGCCTCTGCATGACACGCAGGCGCTCACCCGAGCTGCCCAAGAACCCATGCACAATCACCCAACCGCACAACCACACACTACCGGGCATTCACGCCTTCACTCGTGTGCCTTCGCACAATTGGGCACCCTCGCCTTCACCCGTGCATGCCTTGCACAATTGGGCACCCACACCTTCACCCGTGCATGCCCTACTTCGACCGGCCTTCGTTTAGACTTGTGCGTTCAAGCGACCTACCCAAGACTTGGGCGCATAACCATCTGTGCCTTCCTCCTTGCTACGGCCCTTTTCCATGCACTTCCCCTTGAAGACTCACTTGTCAAATGATGAACTTCGCTCTAACTCCATCGCATATATGTAAGGATGGTTGGGCGAGTTGGCTGCCCAAGCCGACTCATCCACCACACCATGAAACACCCCCAACACTTCACAAATGCCATCAAACACATGTTGGATTCATTCCAAATGTGGGATGGCCGTGGGTAATCAAACCTTGCTCCCACACCTATAAACACTTCACTTTATCCTTCTTGTGCTCACATTTTTACTTGTCTCCATTGCACATCAGTCGTAGAGTTGTCCTTCGCATTTCCCAACCGCTTGTCCATTGCTGAACGCGGTCCCACCTCGAGTGGAACCACAGGTCCTTACATCCTCCTCCACCTGAATTTGTTGTCGTCCTCGACAACATATCATCCTGGTAGCCATCCACCAAGATCAATAACAACTGTTTCATCCATGATGTCAACTCCTCCACATACCGTAGACATCCCTGCAACATATGTAGAACCACTATCTCCATCATGTCTCGTCCCGGCAACCATCTGTCACCAAGATCACCATACCAAGGTATACACCCCATCAGTATGTCATACATTGGAAATCATCTCAATCCATGACCATCAACCATCTCGTCGCAATCTCCACATGTTGCTCCCCATCGTGGAAGGCTGGCCCTTCCATCCAAGCTACATGCTTCCTGCAACATCTCGTGTAGATCTCATCATGTGTCGTCATCGTGTGAACTGCTGTCATGATACTCCAACACAATGCTAACATATCTCTGTACATTTCGACCCCCATATTTGAACTAGTCAGATGATAAGTGCAACTATTATGCTCAAACCATGAGAACGCACATCCTCATGCCTCCATCAGTGATTTCTCAGAACATCCCGTCACATCCTCAACTCGATCAAGAATCCATCTCCATACAAGTGTAAACCATGCTCAGGTCCATGAAGTAGTCCTCATCTCATCTGCAACATGATGTCCATGATGTTTGGTACTAATGTGCTGCATGAAATCCACCACATCTACCCCAACATCATCATCCATCTACAAAACATCCATCTCCTCAAAGTGAAGAGATCTCCTCATCAAACTCCGACTCTCGATGTACCACATCCAGGTCCATGAAGCAACCTCCATCATATCTATATGTGCCATCCCTCAAGTCTGCCATAGAAACAAGTATACACCTATCTCATCTATCCATGTGCTGCCCATGATCACAGATCAATCAGCTCCCATGTGTCAAAAGTGGTTAAGTCTCGTCTCAACCCATGCCCAAGTGTTGCCACCAAGGCATCATCATCATCGTAACTCCATTACTCTAAAGTGTCTCATATTGATCCTCCACATCAAGTCACTCTTTCAAGCCATTCCCATACATGTACTCAAAAGTATGCATCCCATTCTGCATCAAAGTCTCTGACCTCAGCTCCTCAATGCATTATATCCTCCAAGTCCACCATATATAAAGTCTCCCTGGAAGTCACAACCTCATGTCATCATGAGCTCCATGAGTCATCTCCAACCAACATCTTAGCAAGCATACAAGTCTCGGCCCAAAGGTCTTTGTAAGATGCCTCAGATCTCCATGTAGTAGGAATGCTCCATAGTCTGCTCACAACTCCATCCAAGTCCATGGCCTTGTTGTACATAAGTGCACAACCTCTCCATTGGCTCGCAAATAATAAGTCTCCATGTCACACCAGCAAATCCACCTGCACGACATCCCTGCCTTGGCACTCCTCATTAGATGCCCATAAGTGACACCTCTTCATGTGATCCTGCATCATGTCCGTGCATAAGAATGCCATGCTCCATGTCTCCAACCTGATGTCCATGACTAAGTTTCCCATGTAGTCCAACCAAGTAAACTCATCACAACAATCGGTCATCCTCATCCAAGTCTACAATCTTCGGTCTAGTGACCTCGCTCAGCCAACCATCTCATCATCATCACAAGTCCCTTCCATCATAGCTCCCCCACTAAAGGTTCCACCAAGACTTGCTCTTGGTCTCAGCCATGAGAAGTCCACCCAAGTAACATCATACCTCAAGTGTGTGCCCTCCAATCTATCCATGAGTCATGCCGGGCACTTAGCCAATTCTCCATGTGGCTAAAGCATGACCCATTCATCCGCAATGATCATCATGTTCCTCCCTTGTAACGGGCCCTTGTACCTTCTACCATAAGGTCACAAACAACCCCAACAAGTCCTGCAACAGTCAACAATCCTTGCTTCTCCATACAAGGTCTCATTATAGACATCCATGGTAAGATGCTCCCTTGCATTGGCAAACTAACTTTGCTCTCCCCTGCATACAGTCCATCTACCAAATGCTCAACTGAAACACAAGTATCAATACTTACTTCATTATCATGAGGCTCCTCCATATGAGTATCCTCATCCATCCATGTCTGCAAACTGCAAGATCCTAGTCCAACTTGATCAATCTCAAGTTCATCCTCCATCGTTGTCACATCTACAACATCTTCAACTATCACGGCTTCCTCTTCCTTATCATCGCATTCTGCAGATTTCTCCTTATGAGTCAAAGCTATGGAATGCTTCTTCTCAAGAGTTATCCATTTACACTTCTCTCGAATCAAGTCCTGCCTTATCTTCAATTCCTTGAGTTCTGCATCAAACAAGTCCACTTCCTTTGTAAGTTTATAGGCTTCGTCTCTATTCCCATCAAAAATCCCTTCCTTGACCAAAGCACAAAGAGCATCCTTTGCTTTGAACAAGCCTTTGCCCCATTCTGCAAACCTTTGTTCAACCTTCCTTGATTCTTCAAGTATACTTCCTTCAAATTCCTTGAAGGTTACAAAACCCATTTCCTGCAAGCTAGACATCCTTCTTGATTCTTCACCATTCACCAGGTTCTCCCTGCAAGACTGAACCAACTCTTGATTCCACTTGTCACTTGAAAAACTTGAACTCCCTTTCAAGTCTTCGGCCGTTGTAGAATCAGCTTCCTTCATCTACACTTCACCTGAATCAGCTATGATACCACCTGTCATGCCCCCACACTTGTGGTAGTCTTTCAACCACTTATAGCGAGGTGCGACACTACCAATCATTTTCTTTTCACCAATACTTACGATTGTAGACTACGCCTAACATTCCATACTTAGTTTTATTTTTGTTACCAAGTATTATTTTTATCCTTTATACAAGTGAAAGCCCATAACATTCACATAAACAGCATTATACAAGAGAAATGCATAACAGTATAAAGGGAGGGGCAACTCCCTGCAGTATTAGTCTACCCAAATCAATATATATAATCTTCTTTTACAAGTACAAGTTAAATCTTGGGAGACCCCAAATTTACACTTAGCCAATTTCCAACCTCGACAAACTTGGTTGCCCAGCTCGTTGACGCCTCCGCATGGTCGCCGCACGACCCACCAACCCTTCGTTCACCTTATCACACGATCGTGTTGTTTTCCCAACTTGGGTGCGCCTCATCATAACCAAGTCGCCACACACGGATGCCTCCGCACGAGTCACACCTCCGTTCACAATCTCAACACTTCACCATTTCCAACGTATACAACTTCCATGCTTGCCTCTGCACAATGGGCGGGCGCTCACCCGAGCTGCCCAAGAACCTGTGCACAATTACCCAACCGCACACTACCGGGCGTTCACGCCTTCACCTATGTGCCTTTGCACAACTGGGCACCCTTGCCTTCACCCATGCACACCTTGCACAACCCAGTGCCCACGCCTTCACCCATGCACACCCTACTTTGAGTGGCCTTCCTTTAGACTTGTGCATTCAAGTGACCTGCCCAAGACTTGGGCGCATAACCATCTGTGCCTTCCTCCTTGCTGCGACCCTTTTCCATTCACTTCCCCTTGAAGACTCGCTTGTCGAATGATGAACTTCACTCTAACTCCATTGCATATATGTAAGGATGGTTGGGTGAGTTGGTTGCCCAAGCTGACTCATCCACCACGCCATGAAACACCCCCAACACTTAACGAACACCATCAAACACATGTCGGCTTCGTTCCAAATGTGGGTTGGCTGTGGGTAATCAAACCTTGCTCCCACGCCTATAAACACTTCGCTCTATCCTTCTTGTGCTCGCATTTTTACTTGCCTCCATCGCACATCAGTCGTAGAGCTATCCTTCGCATTTCCCAACAGCTCGTCCATCGCTGAATGCTGTCACACCTTGGGTGGAACCTCAGGTCCTTACAACTTGGCATGGGTTCTTGGGTGACTCGAGTGAGCGCGTGCCCATCGTGCAAGTGTGCATGGTGAGACTTTTGGTGAAGTTGGTTGTGCGAAGAGGGTGTCTTGGTGACTTGGTGGAGTCGCCTGCCCATCGTGCATGAAGAAACAAGGTTCGGTTGTGAAGTGCGGAAGGTATCTCGTGTGAGGGTGCGCCCGCCTTCCTTGGGCAACGAAATTTTGGTTGTTGCACAGAGGTGTGACAAGATTGTAAAATTGGCTAAGTATGAAACTTGGGGTTTCCAAGTATACTTGTAAAGCTTTGTAACTATTGTAAAATACTGTATAATATATTATTGGGTAGACTCATTGTTCAGGGAGTTGCCCTTCCCTTTATACTGTGCAATTGTGTTCTTCATGTATAATTGATGTTGATAATGAATGTGTATGGGTGTTCATTGGTATAAAGGAACATTAATAATTACTTGGTTGAGAAACACAAACTAAGTAGGATAAGTGGTTAGGCGTAGTCCACGAACATAAGTATTGGTGAAAAGAAAGTGTTCGGTGGTGCCACACCTCACCTAGCATGGTTGGAAGATTATCGTAGGCCTGGGGGCATGACAGGTGGTATCAGAGCAGATTCAGGGTTGAAGAATCTGGTGTTAGAGCAGGGTTTCTCGTGACGAAGTGCATGTGTGGATACACTTGGAAGCTTGGAAATTGAAGACAGTGAAGCAGGTACTTGCAGGTGAAGGAAGTTGTTTCACACAAGTGGAACAAGGGCTGGTTTAGGTTGCAGGCAAATTGGTGAAGTTGTTGGATGGTCGAAACTAGATTGCAAAGAAGAAGGAAGCTGTTAGCAATGGCAGCTGAATCTCAGGCTGGGTCTAGTCACAGTGTGAAGGATTCTACTATGGCATTCATTGAAAAGGTGTTGGAGAAGATGGAGGACTTAGAAGCTTTCTGGACTAAGAAGATGGACTTGGTCAAGAGAGATCAAGAGGCCAATTTGAAGATGAGGGAAGAGCTCGAGGAACTCCGGACTCAACACAAGTACACTGATCTTATGTGTACACAACTTGAAGTAAGGGTCAAGGAGGTTAAAGAGGCAAGAGACCAAGGTCTTGCAGAGATCGTGGACTTGCAGAAATATCTTAACGAAGCCAGAGAGGAGATCGCGGTGTTGAAGAAGGTCGTGAGGCATAACTCAGGTGGAGGAGTGCCTCATGTGAAAGTCAAGGAACCAAAATCTTATGAGGGTACAAGGAGTGCAAAGGCTCTTGGAAACTTTCTATGGGACATGGAGCAATACTTGGAATGATTGGGTCTATCTGATGATGAGACGAAAGTGAAGGTAGCTGCTCAGTTCTTGACAAAGGATGCTAAGATGTGGTGGCGAAGGAGGGATCAAATTGCCAATGGCAGTGCTGGTGACATTACTTTGTGGGATGAGATGAAGAAAGTTTTGCAGACCCATTTCAGTCCTCAGGATGAAACGTGGGAAGCAAGGATGAAGATAAATTTCATAAAGTAGATAGGGAACCTTCAGACATATTAGCGGGAGTTTGTAAGTGTGGTTCTGGAACTTCCTGACATGGTGGAGAGGGACAAAGTGTTCAATTTCATTATTGGATTGAAGCCTTGGGCATGCAATGAAGTGAAGAGGCAAAGGATTAGAACACTTGAAGAAGCTTTTGCTGCTATGGACGGATTGGTGGAGCATTATGATGGGACTTCTGATGATAGGAAGAAGAAGTCCAATAAGCCAAAAGAGAAGAAGAAAGAGGATGCTTCGAAATTGGATGATAAATCGAAGATGAAGAAAGCCTTGAAGTGTTGGATATGTGCTGAACCACATACAATGAAGAATTGTCCTTCTAGACCGAAAGTGGCTGCGATTGCACAATCTAATGCGGAGAATGAAGAAGTTTATGTGGGGATGATGCATATACTAGGTGTTGTTGCTCCTACAGAGGTGATCTCGCAGAGGGATCCTGAGAGGAACAAGTTGGAGTATGTTCGGATGAAGGTTGGGGATGCTGATATACTCACTATGGTGGATAGTGGGGCCTCTCACAACTTCATGGGAGAAGATACTACGAGAAGAATTGGGCTGAAATTTGTACCGGTGAAGACACAGATGAAGATAGTCAATTCTCCTCCTGATAATGTCCTTGGTGTAGCTGAAAAGGTGGACACAACACTAGGTGAATGGACAGGGAAGGTCAACTTCACTATAGTGCGAATAGATGACTATGAAGCTTTGTTGGGAATGGAATTCTTGAAACAATTCAATGCTATGATAGGGAAGATGTACCCATTGGTGTGCCAACCATTGGAGTGACAAAGCCTGATTGTAAGTTGGCACTAATGCAAATGGAGGATGAAAAGCAGATGGAAGATATGAGTAAGAGATTGTCCATGGTTGAGACAAAGCTTACCAAGCAGTCATTGGTCATCAGGACTCTTTCAGATAATATCTTGGATGTGTCAAGAAGGCTAGAAGTGGTCGAGGATGATGATGATGATGATGAGGCATATGTGAGGCCAAATGTCCGAGAGGAGGATCGGGTCACTTAACTACAGAGGATGGAGATAGGGAATCCTAACAGATGGATTGAGTTTATTAGTGAGGGTGAGCCTTCAGGCTCTACTCCCTCCGCATCTTCTTAGAGGACATAAAAGATGGGGCTCATTGTTAGCTGCTCATGGCAGTGAGTCCTACATATGTTGAAGGGATGTTTGCAGTATGTGGAGGAGTTAACATCATGGACTGAGGATGAGACAGATATTGATGTTGATCTTCGTGGATGGCTACTAGGATGGTATGTTGTCGAGGACGACAATGACTTCAGGTGGAAGAGGATGTAAGGACCTACATTCCTTAACACACGCTCCCAGCTTGAAGTGCGGTGGCAAACGGCTTGAAACAACGAAGTGTGAGCTAAGACCTACAATGCGATGGCATTATGTTATAATGTGAGTGTGTAGAAGGTTGGGTGAGGAGTTTATATATGTGTGGGATTGTGGAGGATCACCCATGGAGCTGACCTACAACTTGAAGCAAGCCGACAAGGTATTTGCGATAGAGTGTGGGCATGTATAACATGGAGGACGAGTCAGCCAGGTACGCTAACTCGCCCTGCCACCCGTATAAACTAACAAGGCATAAAGCTCATTTGGGAAAGCAACGAACTTGCTCAACATGTGAAGAAGAGGGTGCAGGTCTAGTGTGGATGTAGCAAAGAAGGAAGGCGCAGGTTTTGGTGATGCGCGCGTTCTTGGGCAAGGCCGCACAAAGATAACACCTACCTTGGTTTTGTGTGAGGGCACGGGTGGAGGTCGTCCATCGGTTGGAGAAGGGCATGCACGGGTGTGGCGCCTGGTTGTGCGAAGGAGCACCTGACGATTGAATGAAGGCGTGGGCGCCCAGTTTGTGTGACGACTTGGCACGGGTTCTTGGGTGACTCGGGTGAGCGCCCGCCCATCGTGCAAGTGTGCACGGTGAGACTTTTGGTGAAGCCAGTTGTGTGAAGAGGGTGTCTTGGTGAATTGGTGGAGTTGCCCGCCATCGTGCACAAAGAAACAAGGTTCGGTTGAAGTGCGGAAGGTAGCTCGTGTGAGGGCGCGCCCGCCCGCCTTGGGCAAGGAAATCTTGGTTGTCGCACGGAGGTGTGACAAGATTTTAAAATTGGCTAAGTATGAAACTTGGGGTTTCCAAGTATACTTGTAAATCTTTTTAACTATTGTAAAAGACTGTATAATATATTATTGGGCAGACTCATTGTTCAGGGAGTTGCCCCTCCCTTTCTACTGTGCAATTTTGTTCTTCATGTATAATTGTTGTTGATAATGAATGTGTATGGGTGTTCATTGGTATAAAGGAAAATTAATAATTACTTGGTTGAGAAACACAAACTAAGTAGGATAAGTGGTTAGGCGTAGTCCACGAACATAAGTATTGGTGAAAAGAAAGTGTTCGGTGGTGCCGCACCTCGCCTAGCACGGTTGGAAGGCTATCGTAGGCCTGTGGGCATGACACAAGAGATCTAGAAAAAGTAGGGCTGTGGAAGAAGTCCAAGGCTAGCAAGACGTCTATGTATCTGATCACCCTAACAAAGGGTGATCTAAATGACATAGGGGATACGGTGTGGGATGCCACCGCAGAACTGTTGTAGTAGTTCGAGCAGTAGTAGAAAAAGGTGTTGGATGCTATTCAAACGGGTCTGCATGAGCTACAGATCCATGCATCACAGATACAGACCAGCACAATGCCCACCAATTTTTCTCTTGGCACCTCAGAAGTCGCTCAGATACTGCGCGCAAGGGACCCCCAAGCAATAGTGCTGCCAGATGGAGCACTAACAACAGAGACTGAAGCTAATAGACCTACTGTCAGCACACTCAAGGGAGTTAGACTCAAACTGGATGCACTTCCGAATGAGATTCTTTACCTTTTGTAGGACAGTGTGATCACAGAACTTCGGGCCCATGAAAAAAATGCTTTGCAGATCATCAATGAACACAAGGTCAACAATGCCTTGACGGCTATGGGGCGTGACTCCACCATTAACCTTGTGACTAAACTCACAGAAAAGAATCAACACATAACCAAGGTTGTCGATGAATCATGTTAGACTATCCTAGAGCTGGACATTCCCGATATTGAGCCAGTGGATGTGTGGGTTCAGAAACTCATTGTGGGAATGTGCGACACAGGCACAGAGTTGGCAAAGGTTCAGCTGGAGATGAACCTCAAAATTGGAGTGTTAGGTCCCTATACTACTATTGTAACCCCTTATTGTTATTAGTGCAACCCCCATATTGTTATTATTATGCCCCATAGAAGCCCACGATTGTTATTGTTCTACCCTTACATTATTATTGTTAGGTTGACTTTGATTACATTATGACCCCTTAGACTCCTATATATAGAAAGGAGGTCTTGTCATTTGTATCATCGAAGAATTGTTCATTTGTATAATGTAAAGGAGGTTTTCCCCTCTAAGACGCTGAATTCTAAGGCATTGATTTATCTTTTCTATATTTTTGTGAGTTGGTTTCATAACATTTGGTATCAGAGCTTTGGATTCTAGGTTTTTGCTGCTCCAAACAGGCCATCGTGGACTTTTCACTATAACGTTTTTCTGTGATGTTTTAGAAGCTAAAAGAAAAGCCAATTTGAGTTGAGATCATTCTAAACATCGGGTTCAATTGCTAGAGCTTGTCTCGTTATATTTTTGGAGATATGATCTGAGGAAGTTAGGGTTTTAGAGGACTCCCGAATTACATTCCAAACAAGTGACCTAGAGAAAATCACCATAAATTTTGTTCTGAGCATCAGATTGAAATTTCATAAGAAGTTTTAGAAAGAGGATGGGTTGTAGTTTTTTGTAGATCCATTTTAGGTACTAAGGTCAAAACGATGACATGTGGAACTTCATACAAGTTCGATCTACTGAACAAGTCTATAATTAGGTCACCATGGGAGATTTGGTATAACTCTTCCTTGGAGAATCCAATCTTGATCATACTTGCGGGGTTAGAAAGAGAACTCAAAGAGATAATGCAAGACATGATTTCAGATATTCGAGATCCACAATTATAAAGATACAACAGATTCAATATTGAGCTCTTACAAAGTGAAAAAGGTGTGTATTTTTTTTTTAAATTTTGCATAAGATTGGTTTGAAAAATTAGTTTGAAGGAATTCAAAGGGAATATTGAAGAATTATTAGCATTAGTTGATGCACCGAATAAATAAAATGGAAACACCTAGTAAGCAACCTGAAATCTCTAGCATGACTCGTGAAGAAGTGGAAGAAATGCAACATGATATATCAAAATTACAAGACCAAGTACAACAAATTTCACTCTCACAAAAGGTAACTGAAGCCAAGATGAATGGAGTAGAAGCTAATATGAATGGCATGCAAGTTAATATGGATGGAGTGGAAGCTAAGATGGATGGCATGGAAGCTAAGATGAATTGCATGGATGATAATATGGAATAACTGAAGATAAATTTGAATAAGTTGCTACAAGAAATGGTTACTAATGGTGAAAGATTAGTAAAGGAAACTCATGATGAGAACAAAAGAAATGTTAATCATGATTTCATAGACTCTAATGTTGGATTGAAGACCCACCATGTTCCAAAAATAGATATGAGGAAGTTTGATGGCAAGGATCCCGGAACATGGATACTACAGATGGAGCAATTTTTCGATCTCCATATGTGAAAAACACACAAAAGGTACATATTGCAACTTTATATTTGGAACCAAATTAGTTTGTATGGTATCGATGGCTTTGCTATCATAAAAAAATTATTGCTTGGGCAATTTTTATGGAAGAAATGATAGCACATTATGAGGATACAAAAAGCAACATCTTTTTTAGCCAATTGTTAAATCTCAAACAAAAGGGTTCAATGATGGAGCACATTGAGGACTTCCAAAAATTGAACATAAGGGTAAAAGATATTCTAGATGATCATAGGATTGATGTGTTCATAGGGACTTTAAAGGATAATATCCAACATGAGGTTCGCCTTTGGGAACCTGATTCATTGGAGAAGGCATTCAGGTTAGCAAGAAAAATGGACAGAAAAATTATGGCAACCGGGAAGCCTATCACTCGCAACTATAAAGATGGAAGTTTTATTGCCCCTAGCCTTCCACAACCTACAAGGTTGATACCACAACAATTGGAAGAAAAAAGAGCAAAAATGCTTTGTTACAGTTGTGATAGCAAATACACTAAAGGTCATAAGTGTGCTGAGAAGAAATTATTCTACATAGATTGTGAAGAGGAGGAAGAAAAGGAACAAGAAATGTCAAAAGAAGAGGATATAGTCTAGGAACAAACCCTAGATAAAGAAGAAACGAATTCGACCATATCTATTGAAAATTGGCAACAAGAAATTGCTAAAAATAGAAGTTCTAAAATAAGCACTGCTAAAAATAGCAATTTGGGCATCAGCGTTGGATTGGGCAACAGGGAATGAAAAATGGAAGTGCTAAAAATAGAAGTTCTATTTTTAACAGTTAAAGTTGGATTCCTATTTTTAGATAGCCCCTGATCTAAAATAGGAAGTAAAATTCAAATTTGGTCTTACCAACAGTTTGAATATTAATTAATTAATTCTCCACGAGTTAATTAGTTAAGGAAAATCAAACTTGAAAGGGGGTCCCCTTTTTTGTGAGCAACATGCAATTAATTTCTCCATTGATTGGGGATGTGTCCTTGATTTGCCTTCCACTAATTGAGGAATTAAGGATGAGTTCTATATTGAGAGGATCATTGATTATTTAACTTAATCAAGTTGAGTAGATTAAATATTAAGAAAGTTGTTAAATTACATGAAGATATAAGTTTGCTGGATGTTTGCATGTCATGTGACAACTATTATTTCAGTAAACTGGATTCTCTCATGATAACTGACTTGCATGTCGTTCAGCAGAGACCCAGTTGATATCAAGAAGGGGACAGTGTATATCAGTGGATGGAATATTTTCTATAGAGGAAGCTCATCCATATGAGGATTTATCTCCTTCAGGTTTGTGCAGTTATTTCAGAGGTCAGTGTTGTGTGTGAGGTGAGAATCACACAAGTTGCAGCTGAAGGACCCAGGAAAAATTGTGCATAGGAATAGGAGGCTTGGAGGGTAGAGGAGAAGGTTTTTTAAAATCCTTTGACTATCTATGAGTAGCAGAGGGATTTTACTAAGAGCTGGATAGCTTCCGAGCTAAGGCTTTGTTTAATCTGGACATATTTCCACTTGATTGACAATACAAAGATGGGGTTTTAGGCTGGTGCTTTCCCCAGGTTATATCTTCTGTGTTATGGTTGATTACTTATCATTCTTAGTTATATATGTTCATTCTTGATGTTGCTCATGTTCAATTAAGCTTCCACTAAGTTTATGGTAGATGAAGATCTAGTATTATGCTTTAGTACATTGCATATATTAGTTGGATCTGTAGGTGAAGTTTCTACATGATAGTAGTGAGCTAGCTGATTTGTAGAGAAAATTCTACAATATCTTGTAATGCATTGGCTGGAATTATCACTCCTAAAACTATCAAGATAGAAGGACATATCAAGAAGAAAAAGGTAATAGTGTTGATTGATTGAGGAAGTCCCCATAATTTTATTCATTGTAAGATAGCAAAGGAATTTAATTGCTTCCTATATCCAACACCAAAGTGTCAACTGATGGTTGCAAGTGGAGGAACCATAAATTTCTCTAGAAAATGCCACAATATCAAGCTATCCATCGGATAATATGTATTGAATAGAGCAATGCTTTCCATTCCAATAGGTGGTGCTGATGTTGTACTAGGAGTCCATTGGTTGCAATCCTGGGGTACAATAGCTTTTAATTTTCAAGAACTTTTCATGAAAATTTGTGCGGAAGGAAAGGAAGTTTAATTAAGGGGTATTGTAGGGAAATCGGGAAAGATAATTAGCTCTAACAGTATGACAAAGCTTCTAAAGAAGGAAAAATGAGGTGTAATTGTACAATTATGTTCGCTAGAGGTTCCCACATCGAAATCATCTATTTCTCCAAATCTCCAAAAGTCTTGGACAATCATTCCAAGGTAT
Source organism: Pinus taeda (assembly GCA_000404065.3). Lineage (NCBI taxonomy): Eukaryota > Viridiplantae > Streptophyta > Pinopsida > Pinales > Pinaceae > Pinus > Pinus taeda. The sequence goes on along the minus strand of APFE031331524.1, from coordinate 623 downwards.
TTGAGACTCCCAAATTTATCCCACCTATTCATGATCATGATCATGCTATTCATTTATTCCAGGAAGTGTTCCTCCAAACATTAGGCCATACAGATATCTCTATGCCCAAAAGAATGAAATTGAATGTATGGTTGTAGAAATGCTAGAGGCTGGTATAATTCAACCTAGTCAAAGTTCTTTCTCTGCTCTAGTAGTATTGGTGCACAAGAAGGATGGATCATGGCACATGCATCCGGATTATAGGGACCTCAACAAGCTCACTATTAAAGATAAATTTCCCATTCCTGTCATTGATGAATTATTGGATGAGTTGCATGGATCAATTTACTTCACCAAGTTGGATCTTCATTTAGGATATCATCAAATTAGAATGAAGATTGTACACATTTTGAAAATAGCATTTAGAACTCATGAGGGTCATTATGAATTTTTGGTCGTGCCTTTTGGCCTTACCAATGCAACTTCTACATTTCAAGGTTTGATGAATTCCGTTTTCAGACCCTTCCTTAGAAAATTTGTGTTGGTATTTTTTGATGATATACTAATCTACAACAAGTCTTTGAAGGATCATGTTGAACATGTTGACAAGGTGCTCAAACTATTGGAGGAGAAACAATTATATG
>APFE031331503.1:8467-25907 GCA_000404065.3 Pinus taeda | reverse complement strand
AGACTTTACTTGTTTGTTTCTAAGATAGCTACCAGTCTTAGTGGGAATAGCAGCATCCGAGTGGACACTATTCCCAGTAAAAAAATGGCGACTCCGCTGGGGAGTGACTAGATTGTTTGTTAGCCTATCTTTGTTTCTTTTATAAACTTATAGATGGAGCCTGAAGCCAAGCCAACTAGCCTTCGAACTGCATTTGTTATACAAATGCAAAGTAGATCAATGCTGCTTCAATCTATCTTCGGTTTTTGTTTATGAATTAAACAATCGATCTACATACCGTCTAATTGCCCTAAGTGGTGGCTCTAGTAACCTCCTTAGATCTACCCCTGTGATTTACAAATACTGAACATCACTTACTCGGCCTAAATCCCTGAACTGAATTGCAAATTGTGAGTAAAAACTCGTTTAAAGTCTCACACTGGTACCATCGCACCTTGCCTTCAAGGCATTCTGTATGCATCGCACTTCTCGAGTGCAATAGGTGCGCTGCATACTGAATTCACAGTGTGACAGGTGCAATGGTCAAGGAAGGTTAACTTTACCTTCAGACTTTGTTTTCTTACTCACTGTTTTCAGTCCTATTCAGGAGTTTTGCTGTCTGTGGTTAGTGTATCTCTGTGAAAACCCCCTTCTCTTACATTATTCTGCCTCCATAGTGCAAAGAACTGTAAGTGTTTTTATGTATTGTGTGCCATTTTCAGTTCTCTTTTGCAAAAAAGTAGCATAGTCGAACTGCCGTTTCTTGATCTAAAAGTGTCATAGCTGTTGTTTTCAGTTTTAGAAGACAATCCCATTATTCTTGATATTCGATTATACGGTTACTATTGCATATGATTTGAATTAGTAGTTTTTAAAGTGTCGAAAAGCAATTTTCATTTTGAAATTGCAAAGTGTCTCTCTTACCTTCACTTCATTTTGAAAAGAAATTTGTTGAGTATTGTCGCTTTGAAAAATAATTCAGATTTTCACATAGCTTTCCTATCATCATTCATAGATTAAGAAGGCTGAAAAAAAATACATGCATGTGCATTTGCATTTAGACTGCTTGGTTTGAATTAGGACAGTGCATTTAGCGTGTGCTCTGTGCTCTTTGCTGAAAGACTCTTAACTTTCTTTCCCTAGTAGCTAGGATTTTCATTGCCGAAAGAAGATTAAATGTTTGTTTATCATCTTAGAATGCATTTTAGGAATCGTATACACATCACACAGTGAACCTGAAAGGCAAATTTTTAAGCAAGATCAACTTAAAATAAATTTAATGAATCTAACAACGCTTTGGAACCTAATGCACAACATCTAGAGGTCTAGGCTAGAGACGTATTCTGGCGTCGTAAAACCTGGTAACTGTTGTTTCCATTATTGGTTGAGTGATTCCTCCACTCTGAGATGGCAAGTGCCAGTACGGACTTGTGCTCCCATGTACCGTCGAGTATATTTTGGGAGACCACAATAGGCTGCATCCTTTATCCTTAGGAATTCGTGTCTTCCGCCCTATCGATCACAATGCACTGAACACAGCATTCGGGAATATTGACTACCATACGCTAAAAATTATTCTGCAGTTTTGCGATTGGTTTGGTAATCCTCTTTGCCTAGATCTCCAAAGAAGTCCATTTTGCTCCTTTTCAAGTCCTTTAAGCACTTGTCACTTCAGGCTCAATAAAAATTGAAGGCGACTAGAGTCATCTTTTGTTTTTTCTCGACTCTTTAAAATTGAAAAGACAAGTTGTGTCAAAGCGTCTAAAATTTATTTTAATCGAAATAACATCACAAATTCCCTCGTTGGTCTTTAGGTTGAGAAAAATGGAGTCTACCAACCAAGGATTTCCCCTTAGAGGAAATCCTAGTCCTTTCTCCTCTTGGGCAGATGTTGGTGCACCCCATATGACCACATTGTCACTTCCAGGGTTGACGATTGGTTTGCCCGTATGGCTCTTCTCTACCTCTGTCGTTCAGAATACCGTAATTCCTGAATAATCAAGTCAGCAACTAGATGATACTAGAGTTACCCCCCAGCCTTCTACTTCGTCTGTTTCTCCCTCTCCTCCTTCCTCTTCGCTTGATAAAGCTGGTAAAGCTAAAGATCAAGTAACTGAGAAGAAGAAGAAGTAGAAAGAGAAAAAAGAAAAGAAGAAGAAAGAACCAAAAGTGAAAGGGGGCAACCATGCATCATTTAGCAAAAATCCTCACACCACACCGTCTAAACCTAAATCTCCATGTGTCATTTGCAACGGAGACCACTATCACCGAGATTGTCCTTGCATCCCTCGGATCTTAAGGGACTAGTCTCCTCGTTTGCATAATCCGGTGTCATCAACCTCTGATGATCATGTTGAAAGCACACCCTCAACCAATGAAAGTGAAGTATTTGGACAGGAAAGGAATCGCAAATTTCCTTATAAATTGTGTGAAGGTGATCATGTCGTCCACCATTGTCCCTTCCTTGACGAAGCTAAAAGAGTTTTGGATGACCGTCCTGCTTCACCACTATGGCTCCCTCCTGGATATAAGAAACTCTCGCCAAGTCCACCACTGGTTGAAAATTTGGCTGGCATGCCATTGTGGTTGGCCAAAACGTCTATCATTGGAAATGAACCCTCTGAATCCATACCAGACAAAATTCAAAAGGTCAGGGTGACAGTTGACTCGGTCTTGCCTTTAGAATGTTCATCTTCAAATGATATCATCACTGGAGAGAAAGATAATGACACCGTTCAAATTCTTTTCATAAACATAGACTCCGATGAACTTGGGGGTAGTCTACCCATTCCTTTACCATAGGAAGGAAGTTCATCAGAGTCATATCCGACCGTCTATTCAGTCCCACCTCAAAGCAACCTAGTCGTTTCCTTCGACTGGGATCTACTAGGCAGACCCCGTTTACCAGCTAGTGTACCATTTTGAATCATTGTACAAGCTTACAGAATGGTCATGGCTGGTACCATCATAGATGAAGGGGCTTCTGTGAGTACCCTTTCCTCAACTACTTGGAAAGTGCTTGGTTCGCCATCGCTTTTGTCTGAAATGAGAAATCTGACAGGCTTTGACAAAGGAACCAGTCGACCGTTAGGGATCCTTCCCAATGTGCCCATTACTTTGAGAAGGAAAACCGTTCACGTGAATGTGATGGTAGTCCAAGGACCCCTAGATTATAATCTACTCCTTGGGTGTGACTATATTTATTGCATGGGAGTCGTCGTCTCCTCACTCTTTAGAGTAATGTTTTTTCCACACGAAGGCATAATGGTCAAGCTCATAGGCCAATTGTCATTCCCCGGTTCACACATAGAAAATAGTCAAATGCCATCCCTAAATGGTATTTTCATGCAAGGAATGTCTCATCGATCTGCAGTCCGTCCACCTGATGAGTGCGAGTGATTCAGGAGGATATGACGGAAACCAAGGGGGCATGCACCCTGGTCTGTTTCGGCAGGAAAACCTTGGGTATAGAGTAAGTTTTCATCGAGGATATATGACTAGTTTGACACACCCATCCATCTAGGAAAATGGGATTAAACTGGAATAAGATTCCCTCATCAAAGTTATGCGAGTGGAGGCGACTACGCCACTCACCCTTGTCTATTTCGGTAGACATCGCCAAGGAAGCCTTTTGTCTGTGACGCGGATGGAGAACTTTCATGGTAACCTGGAAATTTTTCGCTATACCTGGGGTCATGCAAACCTTTTCACATGCAAGCGAAGAGCGACAATTTATTTTTTTAATTTTTAGGTCCTCTAACCCTTTAAACTCGTAAGGTTGGTCATTTCCTAGCTTTCATGAAGAAAGGATTCGGGGAAAAGCTTCAAAAGGTGCAAGCCCCATAAAAAATGGCATCTTAGATGAGATATCCTTATTATATGACTGGCGAGCAGTGTTACCGCAGGGTTCAAGTTTGTTTAAAAATAAACCCGCCATGAGTAGTTTTAACACGGAATTTAAGCTCGTTAAAAAATAAACATAAGCAATGAGCAAATGTTTCCCCTAGAGTTTAAGCTCATTAAAAAATGAACCAATTTTCCAGTAAATAACCATTGTGAATGTATTACCATTAGCTTTTGAGCCTTGTTAGTGTTCTCATCATCACCTCCACTCTGTTTTTTAGCCGATCATTCACCTCCATTTGATTGTTTACCCTTTTGAGGAACATCTGCGAAGAGTGATTCTATTAGCCATCCTTGTGACACTGCCGTGATTAGAAAATTCCAAAACTTACCCAGAATTAGATGCTACCCGAAATCATCACTCGTTCCTTGAAAAACGAGTCTCCTTTAAGCTCTTTTCAACTGACTTGTAAAATATGAAAATATTGCCGAGTGATTAGCCTCTCCAGCTTGTTGAAGTCATCGGAAGTGCTATCCCTCCTCTAGATTTTAATATTTTTGGACTTAAGGGATTATTACACAAAAAGATCGAGCGCTTGTCTTGTTCGGCTCGTTAAAACTATCGAAAATTCATCCCTTTCGTATTATTTTACACCTTTTCGGACTTAAGGGATTATATGACAAAAAAGAATCTTTGGAGTTTCCTTTCCGTCCCTTTCAGACTCTCTAAAATTGAAAAGGAATGAGTTATCTTTGTCGTTAAACTCATTAAAATCGAATAGCGACAAACTCGTCCAAATGGACGAGAACGAGTTTCACTGTCGCTAGGCTTGTTAAAATATACGACAGGTTCGCCTGAAGGGTGGATTATAGAACAAGCATATGTTATCCTCCTCAAGCTTGACAAAAATAAAGAGGTATTGGTCAGCAATGACTCGGGAAAATTGGGAAGAAAACTTGAAAAAAACTTTATTGGTAGCAAGTTGCTCTTGGACATGACACTTTCTCTCCGCATCCGAGCTGGGTTGGGTTGTTCCGTTCACTGGTCGTATCACCATTGGTCCGTCACACCATCCATATTTGGGGTTAATGCTACCAATCCATCGTTAGTCTCACCGATATGTTCAAGAGAAGTCATTCAAAGAATTCACCTGTGTCTCACCCACTACAATACATTCATGCTCCATTCTTTTCATGACCGCCACCCTGAAACTTGTATCATTAGATCGTTTCACCTCCAAAATCATTTGCTTCGTTCTGTGTCGTAGATGTGGGATTCGTTAAGGCCCTCCTACGATGGGTCACTTCTTGTCGACATCAACTCATTATCCAAGAAGTTGACCTAGGAACAACCCTTTTAGTACTTTGAAGCCTGCATGCCTCAATGGCAAGTTTCTCACTTTTGGCGACAGGTTTACATTAATGGCCTTCGACCGAGAGATTTTGCGTGGTGTTCGATGCCAAGTCCTTTTTTCACACCACGTAAATTGTATTGTAGTACCTTGAGGGTCATTGTCATTATTGGTGATTCCTCTCGCGCCTGTTAACAGCTTACATCATTGGCTGGTAATCAGGCGATGTCTTTCCATGTTCGACTCCAGAACATTTTTCACATGGATCGAGTTGTACTCCGAGTTAAGATTGAACGATTTTTGAAGACCCCAGATCTAGTTTCATCCATCCAGGGTTCGATAGATTCAGGAATATAAAAAAATCCAGTGTACATCATTGTCGAACAGATGATCATCCAAATCAAAGGATGATGTGTCCATATCATCAGTCTGTCACACAGACGATTGTCTATCCTATGTACATGGAAATGAATTTATAAAGCTGAGCATGGGAATGCCCGCCTCAGCTAGATCATGAAAAATGTTGTCAAAATAATGTATTGTATTGTATCTTATTACAGGTCACCTCCGAGCTCGGAAAAACTTCAGATCCTCATAGTAAAGCATTTCACCCGACATCAAAAAGACTAACGACCTCATGCTTTAGGGGGCAACTGTTATAGACATTTTTGTGCACTTCAACCCCAATCATAAATTTCCATAAACTGAGGGCTCCTAAGTCCCTAAAAGTGTTGCTTCACTGCCTAAAGGAACAAGGTCAACTGATTACATCATCTCCCATAAGTTCTCCACTGAAAACTGCTCATAAATGACCAAAATTGGACCATACTGAAAGCTCAATGCAGAGGGTGCGATGCATATCACCTTCCCAATGTACAGGGTGCGATGCATACTGATTTGCTCCTCTATAGGGTGCGATGGTTGGGAATGGACAAATGGCAGGGACAAAAATGCGAGGTGGAAGATCATGGAATCTTCAAGAAGCTTCCCCTCTGACCCTTGCCACTCCATTTTCGACGAGGGATGAGTAAGAGAAGATCATTCTCCAAGTGGAATCAGGAACTATCGGAGAGAAGACACTAATCAAGATCCCAAAAAATGACTCACCTCTCTGTAATCGTCTATATATGGATCCCTTATCACAGAGATCCAGAGGCTGGAATTTTGTATCTTATAGAGAAGTGTTGTTGGTATTCTGGTGTACATTCATAGTGTTGGGTGATCTAGCTTTGCTTGAGGTGAAGAAGGGCTTCTTAGTTGGAGGATGATGCTGGGTCAAAGCACATGGTTGTAATCTTCTTGCTACTTTTCATCTGAATAAAGCTATTCTTGTTTCCTTCCATATTCTTGTGTACTTGTTTATATATGCATGTATATGGTTAATGCACATCTGGTCCTGCATTATTTATGAATTTAGATCCTTGTTTCTTGCATAGTAGTATGTTGCTGTGATTCCACAAGTTCTTTTGAAGCTGGGCAGACAAAGGAGAGGCGGCGAAACTATATCAAGAAGGAGAGGAAATCAAGCGCAAGACTCAGGTTGGCCCTCTTGGTTCTCCTCTCATCTATTTTCATAAAAGGAACCAATAATAGACTTTGATTGTTTGTTTCTAAGATAGCCAACCATGTTAGTGGGAATAGCAACATCCAAGTGGACACTATTCCCGGATAACAAGGACTCCAAAGGATTTGATATTTTAACTCTAGTTCAGAGTAGAGGGAATCAAAATTAACCACTAGTAGCCTATCATGCTATGTTATCACTGAGCCATTAGGAGGAAAGGGGGTTACATGATATATGAGTGCATTTTGTTCCATAAAAAATAAATGTAGTTGAGAGGGATAGGGAGAGAGAAAACAAATAAAGATAATAGAACAACCTCACCTTCTAGCTGGGTTTTCTCCTGAAAGGTTTTCCCAAGATATATATTGTGCCAAATGTGCTTTGTGACTTTTATTTCATTGTTATTTAATATCTACATAATTATAATTTTCATACATATGCAACACACAATGATTAAAATATCTAAGAAACTAAGGAGAAATAAACCCTCATAGTGTAGATTTTAGATTTTTAAGCTTATTTTTATCAGATTTATTATGATGAATTTTCCAATGGACTATCCATGAAAATTTACAGATCATATTGGTATCAGAGTAGTTTTTTTTAAGTATAATGTGGAGAGTTGCTCAGGATCTAGATCGGTTAAGTTGAAAGTCAAAAAATCCTAGATATGGTTGAAGAATCTATGAATAACCCTCCTGATCACGTAACCAAGAGATTTTCCTATCTAAAAGAACAAGTTGCAAATATAAATCATTATATGAGCCTCCTCATGGTAGTCGTGACCAATAATCTCAATGTATTTTAAGAATATGGGGGTTCTAATAGAGAGGTTTGATTAGAGGGGATATCAAGAGAATGGGAAGAAATAGAGGAGGAGTTGAAGAAAGAATAGGAAAATATCAATCCAATTTGAGTGCCATGAACCATTCATAGTCCCTATTCAAAATGGAAGTGAAGGTTAACATCAAGCCATACCAAGATGAGATTGAAACTCTAAAGCTAAATAATTGGTTGTATTAATTATAATTTTATTTTAGTTTCCATCATATAGAGGAAGAATAAAAGATTTCATTTTCCAAACTAAAATTAGACAACCATGCCCTGACCTAGTGGGGAAACCACATAGAAACCTTGATGTTAGAGGGATATCCTCCAGTGACTAAGTGGAAGGATTTAAAAAGCCTCATAAAGTCACAATTTTAACCTTTTAGGCATATAGAGAGCTAGTTGATCCAATGGCACCACTTCCGATAGAAGCAAGGGTTTAGTGTATAGCAGTACACCACAAAGTTTAGAGATATGGTCGTAATGATTGGTATCTCTCCAAAGAACCTAGAATTACTCAAGTATATGTGCGGTATACACAACCATCTAGGGAAGCAAGTGATGTTGCTCAAACCTATATTTCTTGACAACGCTTGGGTATAGGCACAATACCTGGATAACATAGGCTACAAGAAAGTGAAAGAAAGTGGGTCAAAGAAGAAGGATCAAAAAGATGCTTCTAAGGATGGGAATAAGAAGTGGAAAGGAGGAAAATATAAAAACACAAAATCCATAACACATGAGTGAAAAGATGCCAACAACCGCTACAACCGCTATAACATTGGTGGTCATACAAAGGAGAAGTGTTGGGAGTTGCATCTAGAGCTTACCCAAAGAAAGAAAGGAAATATGAAAAGAAGAATAACCTCATGGCCATTCATTCAAGAATATATGTTGAAAGTAGCTTCAATGTGATGATAATATTGTATGTACATTAGCGCATAAAGAGGTGAATCTGAGTATCCTTTAGCAATAGGAAAAGAAGGAAATGACCAAACTCTCCCACCAAAAGATATAGGTCAAAAGAAAAATATTGATGCTTAGGTTGCAAGTGAATCTCATTGCAACAGAGTTGGTTAACAAAATGGGATTTAAAGTTTGTGATCATCCAAGCCCGTATCTACTATGATGGGTAAACAAGGATGAAGAAATATAGGTAAACAAATAATGTAAAATTATGTTTGTTATCAGTATTGATTTTGTTGATGAATTAGAACTAGATTCATTTCCTCTTGATGTATGTGGAGTGGTGTTTGTAAATTTCTATATGTATATGTGAGATGCAATATTCATGTGGAGAGACAATGAGTACCACCTCATCAAGGATGAACACCCTTCACCATCAACGTACAAAAGAGAATGTCCAAAATTTCACTAGTAAGTGCCAACAAAGCCACGAAATTGATCAATTCAGCGAGATTTTTACTATTTTTAAGAGAAAATTTATCTCTCAAAGACTTAGCAAGAGAAAATCCATCCCATGATGGGTGTATTAAGAAAAAAACAAATATAAGTGTTATACATGCATATATGGATGTGTTATAGGAGAAGGGATGTTTCCCAATAGGGAAGTGGAGCACAAGATCCATCTATTGTCAGACTCTCCATTGCTAAACATTGGGTTGTATAGGAAGTATATTATAGAAGAAAGTGATTTGCAGTAGCTATTAGAACAAGGTGTCATTTAACCAAGTACATCACCATGTGGGTCACCCATCATCATTGTTCCAAAGAGGGATGCGACTTGGAAAATGTTTATAGATTACAGGGAAATTATCAAAATTATGTAGAAGAATAGGTACCCCCACCTAGGTTAGATAAGTTGTTGGGTAATTTGCAGAAAAAAGTACCCATGATGGACTTAATGTTTTGATATTAGTAGGTTCGAGTAAGATAAGAATATACCTAGAATACCACCTTGAAAACTAGTCAAGATTTGCATGAGTAGTTAGTCATGTTGTTTGGCATATGAAATGCTCTAGATATGTTAATGAATTTAATGAATTATATATTGTGACATTTTGTAGATTCAATTGTCATTTCCTATTTGGATGATACCTTGGTGCAAAGTGCTACATGGGAGAAGCACATCTCACATTTGACATAGGTGTTAGAGACATTAAATAAGTGCCAAATGCTACAAAATCTCAATAATTGTGAGTTTGCGCAACAATCCTTGGTGTATATAGGGTATTTGATAGGTGGAGAGATGAAGATAGATCCTACCAACATGGAGGCCATCATGAAATGGTTGGTGTATACTAATTTTTTTGAGGTCAAGAGTTTCATTGTGGTAACATACTACTTGAGGAAATTCGTAATGTCATTTTCAGTCGTAGTAGTTCCACTCCACGCCATAACAATTAGCACGAGTTTCCATTGGGTAAAGAGTCAGTAGAGGACCTTTGTGAAGTTAAAGAAGAAGATCAATCAAGAACTATTTCTTGTATTACCAAACTTGTAGAACCCCTTCAAAGTGAAGATAGATACAAGTGTGTATGCTATGGGAGTAATCTTAATGTATGGAGGAACGCTTGTATGCTACCATTATAAAGTGTTTCATGGGGTAGTTCTTAACTACCCTACCTATGAAAAGGAGCTCTATGCCCTAGTGAAAGATGTGTAGAAGTGGAAGAATTATCTAGTGGGGAAGGAGATATTAATCCACACAAACCATTAACCAGTATAGTATATATAGGCCTAGAGTAAGATATAAAAAACTAGAGTATTACGAGTGGCTCGGGATTTTACCATAGTTTCATTTAGTGATCAAGTACATGAAGGGGAGTAGAAATAAGTTGGACAACATGCTTTCAAGGCAACCCCCATCAAATATCATAGCTTTAGGAACTTTGATGCACATGGATCCACACACCCATGATGCAAATAGAGAGGCATATTCAGAGGATGAGGAATTCAAGGAGGTATTTCAATAATTGCATAGCCAGAGTCATGTGAACGATGGTGAAGACACAATTTACTACCATCTGAAAGATATGCTACTCTGCAAGCTACATAAGTTACGTGTCCCTAAAGTTGATTGATTGCAACTAATTAGATAGGCTCACAAATCTACGGTTGGATGGCACTTTGGTGTAGGGAATAAAATTTCCAACCTTTATAGCTATGTGAATTGGATCAAGATGCAAGAAACATTGGCTAGGTTTATAATATGATGTATGTTTTGTTGTATCAACAAGCCTAGTAATAGGAAATAAGGTTTATATCATCCCTTACTTGTACCCAATCATCCTTGGGAAACAATTCCTATGGATTTAATGGGAGGATTACCAAAAACCAAGAAAGGAAATGATTTCCTATTCATGGTAGATAATAGGTTCAACGAGCTATGTGTATTGATGCTCTTTAAAATTGCCAATAGTGGGAAAGAAGTAATGAACTTATTCTTTAGACAGGTTTGGGTGCACTTTGGGATACCAATGAGCATTCTTTCAAATAGGGACATAATTTTCTTAGTGATATTTGGACTATGTTTTGGGAGAAGATGGATAGAAGGTTACACAGGTCTACAACATTCCATCCACAAAAACATGGGAAGATTGTCATGCCCCTACCTGGTCCTATTATCTTACGTTATTTTGTGAGCATATCTATTGAGTGGTTGAATCTTGTGTTTCATTCCAATAACTATTATTATTATACATATGATATATGCGTATGCTAACTACATACCAACACCTCACACAAATACTCTAATATTCTAAATCTCAATATGTTAGATGATTAAATAAATGGTTAAGCTTGATTAATGATCAAGCTTATGGTTAGCCTTAAGATTATGGCTAATCTTAACTAGTGATTTATTAACCTTAAAATATTTACTTATTGTTACTGGGAATAGTGTCCACTCAGATGCTGCTATTCCCACTAAGATGGGCGGCTATCTTAGAAACAAACAAGTAAAGTCTACTATTGTTTTCTTTTATGAAAATAGACAAGAGGAGAACCAAGAAGACCAACCTTAGTCTTGCGCTCGATTTCCTCTCCTTCTTGATAGAGCTTCACCGCTTCTTCTTCATCTGTCCAACTTCAAAAGGAACCTGTGGAATCACAACAACGTACTACTATCGAAGAAACAAAGATCTATATTCATAAATAACACAGGACCAGATGTGTGTTAACCATATAAATGCATATATAAACAAGTACGCAAGAATATGGAAGAAAACAAGAATAGCTTTATTGAGATGAAAAGTAGCAAGAGGAGTACAACCATATGTTCTGACCCAGCATCATGCTCTAGCTAGGAAGCCCTTCTTCACCTCAAGCAAATCTTAGATCACCCAACACTATGAATGTACACTAGAAAACCAACAACACTTCTCTATAAGATACAAAATTCCAGCCTATGGATCTCTGTGATGAGGGATCCATATATAGATGATTACAGAGAGGTGAGTCATCTTCAGGGATCTTGACTAGTGTCGTCTCTCTGATAGTTCCTGCTTCCACTTGGAGAATGATGATCTCTTACTCATCCCTGGTCGAAAACAGAGAGGCAACTGTCAGAGGGGAAGCTTCTGGAATATTCCATGATCATCCACCTCGAATTTTTTCCCTGCCATTTGTCCATTCCCAACCATCGCACCCTACAGAGGAGAAATTCAGTATGCATCGCACCTTGTACACTAGGAAGGTGATATGCATCGCACCCTCTGCATTGAGCTTTCAGTATGGTCCAGTTTTGAGCATTTATGAGCAGTTTTCAGTGGAGAACTTCTTGGAGATGATGTAATAAGCTGACCTTGTTCCTTTAGGCAGTGAAGCAACACTTTTAGGGACTTAGGAGCCCTCAGTTTATGGACATTTATGATTGGGGTTGAAGTGCCCAAAAATGTCTATAACACTTATAATTATTAATTTATATTCAAATACGATTATTAATATTAAATTGATTAAATTATTGTGAATATGTAAGATTTATTGATGGTATTCAATATTATAGGTTTTTTACTTTATTTATTATTTTATTATTCATTTCTCTTTGCCTAACAAGTTGTCTCCTTGAATTTATTTGAGGATAAGTGTTATCGGGAAAACTAGTGTCCATTTAGAGCTGCTAGTCCCACTAAGACGGGTAGCTATCTTAGAAACAAACAAACTAAAGTTACTTGCATTTTCCCTTATGAGAGATGGATGAGAGAGAAGCAGAGAGTACCAACCTCAGTCTTTCACTTGGCTCCTTACTTTTTTCCTCCCTCCTTTGACAGAGCTTTGCCACTCCTTCCTTACTTGTCCCGCTTCAAAGAACACCTGTAGAGTCAAAGCAGCATAATACCATCAAAGAATAGAGATCTATAACCATAAACAATTTGGGATCATATATATATTAACCATACAAATGCATATATCAATACAAGATTCAGAGACATACAAGAATATGGAGGAAAACTCAAATAGCTTTATTGATAGAAGTAGTAGAAGAGAGGACTACAACCCATTGGTCTGACCCAGTGCCATCCTCCCAGCATGAAAGCCCTATTCACCTCATGAAAAGCTAGATCACCCAACATTGTGATGTTTCACAGAGAAACCAACATCACTTCCTTACAAAATACAAAATTCCGGCCTCTGGATCTCTATGATGAGGGATCCATATATAGATATTTGTAGGTGGGTGAGTCAGCTTCTGGGATTTTGATTAGTGTCATTTCTCTAATAGTTCTTGGTTCCACCTGGAGATTTCATGATCTCTTACTCATTCCTGGGCGAATTTAGAAAGGCAAGTGTCAAATGGGCAGTTTCTAGAAGATTCTTTAGGTTTCCACCTAGCCAACTGCCTCTGCCATTTGTCTGCTCTCACTCATCACACCCTATAGGAGGGTTTTTCAGTATGCATCACACTTTCTGCATGTAGTAGGTGAGATGCATCACACCCTTAGCACTGAGCAGTCTGTATGGTCCAGTTTTGACCAGTTCTGAGTAGTTTTTTAGGGAGAACTTCTAGGAGATGATGTAATCAGCTGACCTTGTTCCTTTAGTGTATGAAACAACACTTTTAGGGGCTTAGAAGCCCTTGGTTTATGGACATATGAGATTGAGATTGTAGTTCCCAAATATGTCTATAACAGTTGCCCCCTAAAGCATGAGGTCGTAAATATTCTGGTGTCGGGTGAAATGCTTTATCATGAGGATTCGAGGTTTTTCGAACTGGAAGGTGACCTGTAATAAGATACAATACAATACATTATATTCATAATATGCTCATGATCTAGCTAAGGCGGGCATTCCCATGCTCAACTTTATAAATTCATTTTCATGTAGATAGGACAGACAACCATCTGTGTGGCAGACTAATGATTTTGGTAGAGCCATCATCCCTTAGCTAGGATGATTATCTATGTAGCTATGATGTACATTTGATGTCTTTATTTTCCTAAATATATCGCAGCCCGGATGGATGAAACTAGATCTGGGGCCTTCAAACTCCTTCAATCTTCGCCCGAAGTACAAGTTGATCCATGTGAAAGGATGTTCTGATGTCGAACATGGAAAGACATCGCCTGATTACCACCCAATGATGTAAGTTGTTAACAAGAATGAGAGGAATCACCGATAATGATAATGACCCTTAAGGTACGGTAGTACAATTCACGTGGTGCGAATACATGAGTCGATGTCGAACACCACGCAAAATCTTCCAGTCAAAGGCCATTTATGTAAAACCGTTGCTGGAAGTGAGAAACTTGCCATTGAGGGATGCAAGCTTCAAATTAATGAAAGGGTTGTTCCTAAGTCAACTTCTTGGATAATGAATTGATGTCAACAATAAGTGACCCGTCATAGGAGGGCCTTAATGAATCCCACATCTACAACATGAAACAAAGCAAATGATTTTTCGAAGGTGTAAACGATATGATGATACAAGGTTCAAGGTGGCAGTCATGAAAGAATGAAGCGTGAAGGCATTGCAATAGATGAGATGTAAGCTGGGTTGGTGAATTATCTGAGCAACTTCTCTTGAACATATCGGCGACACTGAAATGGATTGGTAGTATTAACCCCAAAAATGGATGGTATGGAGGACCAATGGTGATATGACCGGTGAATGGAATAACCCAACCCGAATCAATCATGGTGATAGAGTGAAAGTGTCATGTTCAAGAGTGACTTGCTACCAATAAAGTTTCTTGAAGTTTTCTTCCCAATTTTTCCCTAGTCATTTCTGACCAGTACCTCTTTATTTTTGTCAAGCTTGAGGACGATAACATATGTTTGTTCTATAATTTTCCCTTCGGGAAAACCCGTCGGTATGCTTTAACGAGCCTAGCGACAGTGAAACTCACTCTTGTCTGCATGGAAAAGTTTGTCACTATTGTTTTAATGAGTTTAACGACAAAGATAACTCAGTTCTTTTCAATTTTAGAGAGTCTGAAAAGAGACAGAAAGGAAACTCCAGTAATCATTTTTCGTAATATAATCCCTTAAGCCCAAAAAAGTATAAAATAATACGAAAGAGATGACTTTTCGATAGTTTTAATGAGCCGAACAAGACAAGCACTCGATCTTTTTGTGTAATGATCCCTTAGGTCCAAAAATATTAAAATATAGAGGAGGAATGGCACTTCCAATCAATTTAACGAGCTGGAGAGGCCAATTGCTCGGAAATCTTTTCATATTTTACGAGTCAGATGAAAAGAGCTTAAAGGAGACTCGTTTTTTGAGGAACGAGTGATGTTTTCAGATAGTATCTGGTACCAAGTAAGGTTTGGAACTTTTCAATCACGGCAGTGTAAAGAAGATGGCTAATAGAATCACTCATCGTAGTTGTTCCTCAAAAGGGGTAAACAATCAAATGAAGGCATATGATCAGCTAAAAAAGAGTGGAGGTGATGGTAAGAACACAACCAAGGCTCAAAAGTTGATGATTATGCGATCCTAATGGTTATTTACCGAAGGATGGGTTCATTTTTTAATGAGCTTAAACTCGAGGGGAACATATGCTCATTGCTAGGTTTATTTTTTTTAGCGAGCTTGAACTTTGCGTAAACCTGCTCATGTCAGTCGTATAATAAATATGTCTCATCAATAGGTTCATTTTTTAGGGAGAGCCCCATTCGAAACTTTGCTCTGTAGCCTTTTGTTATGCAAGCTAGGAACGACCAACCTACGAGTTTAAAGGGTTAAGAGCCTACAAACTAAGAAAATAAATGGTCACTTTTCACTTGCATGCAAAAAGGTTTGCATGCCCCCAGGTATAAAGAAAAGTAGAGTTTCTAGGTTACTGTATGAAAGTTCTCACATTTGCAAGATTTCTCCATCCGCATTTGCAGACAAAACACTTCCTTGGCTCTGTCCATCGAAATAGACAAAGGTGAATGGTGGGATGCATCCACTCACATAACTTTGATGAGGGAATCTTATTCCAGTCTAATCCCATTTTTCTAAATGGACAGGTGTGTCAGACTAGTCATATATCCTCCATGGAAACCTACCCTATACCTAAAGTTTTCCTGCCAAAGCAAACCAGGGTGAATGCCCCCTGGGTTTAGTCACATTCACCGAATCACTCGTGCTCATCAAGTGGATTGATTGGAGATTGATGAGACATTCCTTGTGCAAAAAGACCAGTTAGGGATGGCACTTGACTAGTAGTTGTGTTTGAATCGGGGAATGAAAGCTGGACTACGAACTGAACCACTCTGCCTTCATGCTAGAAACACATCACTCGAAAGAGTGAGGAAACAATAGCTCCCATGCTATAAATGTAGTCACGCCCAAGGAGTAGATTGTAATTTAATGGCCCTTGGACTACCATCATGTTCAGATAAATGGTTTTCCTTCTCAAAGTTATAGGCAAACTTGGAAGGATCCCTAATGGTCGACTGGTTCCTTTGTTGAAGCCTGACATATTTTGAATCTCAGGCAGAAGCGATGGCGAACCAAGCGCTTTACAAGCAGGGGAGCAAAGGATACTCATAGAAGCCCCTTCATCTATGATAATACCAACCATGACCATTCTGTAAGCTTGTACTATGATTCAGAATGGTATATTAGATGGTAAGCGGGGTCTCCCTAGTAGATTCCAATAAAAGGAAATGACTAGATTGCTTGGAGGAGGGACCAAATAAACAGTCGGGTAAATATTTGATGAACTTCCTTCCTGCGGTAAAGGAACAAGTAGATTTCCCCCATGTTCATTGGATTTTGTGTTGACAAGAATAATTTGAACGTTGTCATTCTCATTCTCTTTGGTGACTGTATCATTTGAAGGTAGACCTTCTGAAGGGCCAACTACCATCTTGACCTGTTGACTTTGGTCCTGTGTGGACTCAGAGGGTTTATCTTCAACGATAGATGCTTCAACCGACCACAAAAGTGTGTCAGTCGGATTTTCAACTAGTGATGGACTCGGCAAGAGTTTCTTTAATCCAGGAGGAAGCTTTAGCGGTGAAGCAGGATAGTTATCCAAGACTCTTTTAGCTTCATCTAAGAAGGGACAACGGTGAATGGCATGATTGTCTTCAAATAGTCTACAAGTAAATTTATATCTTTCTTTTTTTCCATTGACTTCGTTTTCACTAGTTGACAGTGTACTTTCAACATGATTGCCAGAGGTTGAGGGCACCGAATTGTGCAAGCGGGGAGACCAGTCCCTTAAGATTCATGGGATGCAAGGACAATCTCGATGATAGTCGTCTCCCTTTCAAATGACACATGGAGATTTAGGTTTGGATGGTGCAGTGCGTGGATTTTTGCCAGATGATGCATGGCTTCCCCCTTTTGTTGTTGGCTTCTTCTTCTTCTCCTTCCCTTTCTTCTTCTTCTCAATTACTTGGTTTTTAGTTTTACTAGCTTCACCAAGTGAAGAGGAAGAAGGAGAGGGAGAAACAAACGAAGTAGAAGGTTGGGG
>APFE031331497.1:7407-25353 GCA_000404065.3 Pinus taeda | reverse complement strand
CTAAATTCTTCACAATCAATATCGGGTGACGTTTTACAAAATATCCCTTCAACAAAAATTGGTTGAAACATTATTCTTAAACTCGGTTATGAAAGATATTTTTTCAAACCAAAAAAATGGTGCTTTCAATGTACGGAGGTACATGAATATACAACAAACCTTTATTGATGTTTATATCAAAAGTTATATCCAACAAGTCTTTATATTAAAATTATAATGAACATTGAAAATTCAAGGATTGTTTCTTACATCAAGTGAATAGATGTTCCCTTCGATGCACTAATTTACATCTAAAACCTTATTCAATGGATCCCCAGTAATATGTATCACAAATGCTCAATGGCAGGACTATAATCTTCATATTACAATAATTAACTTTAATACTAATCGAGAGTGATTTTCATAGTATTTATATAATATTTTAATAATTAATGTTTTTCAATAAACGTTTAATTTGATGAAGAGTTTAATATAAATCTTTTGGGTTTATAATTATTGTCATTCATGGTTATTTATGGTACAATGTCATATTGTGATAAAGATTGTCTCAATATGAGAATCAATCATGTTGAACCATCGTCAATCATGGTAGAATGTCACATTGTGATAAATGTTGTGTCAATATGAAAATCAACAATGGTCAACCATAGTCAACCATGTTCAATCATGGCCAACCATGGTGAGCGATGGCCGAACATCGCATTATGGCAAAGATTGTGTCAATATGGAAATCAATCGTCTTGAACCATGGTTAATGATGGTCAACCATGGACAATCATGGTCAACCATCGTCGACCATGCTCAACCATGGTCAAACATGGTCGAACATTTCATTGTGACAAAGATTGTCTTAATATCAAAATCAATCATGGTCAACCATGGTCAATGATGTTCTATCATGGTAAAACATAATCAAACATGGTCAAATGTTGCATTGGGACAAATTTTGTCTCAATATGAAAATCAACCATGGTCAACCATGGTCAATCATTCTCAATCATGGTCAACTATGGGCCAACATCACATTGTGATAGAGATTTTCTCAATCTGAAAATCAACCATGGTCAAACATCATCAACCATGGTCAAGCATGCTCAATCATTGTCAACCATTGTCAACCATGGTGAACCATGGTCCAACATCCAATTGTCACATATGATTGTCTGAATATGAAAATCAATCATGGCCAATGATCGTTAGTAACCATGCTGACATTCTGACAAATATGATCTCAATATGAACATCAACCATGGTAAACCATTGTCAACATTGTATATTTTAGGATTTATAATATTTATCTTAGGGTTTAGATATATTGGGGTTATAATCTTAATCCCTTGGGTTTAATATTATTCCGTTGTGTTTATAATCCCTTGGGTTTTTAATATTAAGTCCTTCATTTTATAATATTAATATTTGGGTTTAATATAAATCATTGGTTTTATAATCTTGGTCGACTGTGGTCCATTGTGATGCAGGAGCATGTGACTCAGAGGGAAAAAGTCTCCCAAATTATTCCAAAAATAAAATAAAAAATCTACAGGAAAGGGAGTGGGGTCCTTTAGCCTGCAATTTCTATGTTTTTTTTAGTTAAAAATAGGATAAGAGTAGAGAATAAATCATGCTATTTTTTTAGTTTAAAAATAGGATGAGAGAGGAGAATAAAGCTTCATGCTTTAAATCGTTATATAAAAAGGAAAAAGCCTACTTTTGTAAAAGATAAGGTCTGAGAAGACCTATCCCTTAGGAATGTAAAGAAAATAATAAAGTGGCCGCCAACCTTGGGGGAGAGAGGAGGCGGTGCCAGAAATATCATGATAAAGCTTTCTCTCGGCGTTCTGGAGAAGATGGATGATATCTTGTTAATATGAATATATGTATTAAATAGTTGTTGCACTGTGTTAAAAAAACTTGAATTATCTTCCTAGTCTCTGCTTGATGTTACTGTGTATTGAGCATTCAATTGTTTCTTTTTATTGTAACGATTGTGCCATTTTAAATTCATTTTTATTACAGTCAAAGAAAATCCTTTGTTTGCGTAGAGTAATTGCATAGGAGCTAACTTAATCGGCAGATCATTAGGAAAAATCAACGCGGTTTGGATTCAATATAAGGCCCGCCTTACAAACCTCTACAGGTATCTATCCAAGAAACGGAAGTAGTATTTAATTGTTGAATGATTAAAGGGCGGCTAATAGAACATACACGTTAGCAATAGTTTCCAGAATTGATGATCCAGCGTCGAAGATTGGGGTTTGCAAATTGCGCCAAGACACGCGGAGGAGGTTCCTTGCGATAACGAGATTATTTGAGGGCTAATACCGTGGTCTGTGGCAGCGGCCCTTTTAAAAGTGATTTCTCTGTGGCAGCGGCCAATTCTGTGATTTCATTGTAATTAATCCACATGGTGTATCGGGATCCAAACCTTAATGTATGCATAAGTGCATGTGTAGGATTATATAATACGTTTTTCCATGCTGAATATCAGAAGGCCGTTCTAAGATTGAGTTGGGGATCCATGAAGATTTATGAGACTCTTCGCATTAGTAGATTGAGTTGGGGATTCACGAAGATTTATGAGACTCATCGCATGATATTACTGTAAGTTGTGCTCGCAATTCGTTGGAGGAAAGATTTCCAAAGCCGCTTACTAATTCCTCGGGATATATGAGATTCAAAGGATTAATTCCACAGAGTCCGTGAGGTGGATTTAAAGCACTACTTCGCCTTTATTGAATTTGGCAATCCTCGTGATGGGGATGAAGCAAGATACTATCTTAATGGAAGAGATTTCGATGGGAGTTGCATTGTTGTGAAAATTGCCAGACAGTGTGGATCAATCTAATTGCAGAGAAACATGGACAGCATGATGATCCAACTTTGAAATAGTGTCAATGGTTTTAAAACTCAGTCCAAATATTCAGTGCAAAGCATTGTTGAATGGAAGGTATGTGGTGTTAGTATTCATTTGAAAATGAATTTTAGTTTATATGAATTGGTTGCCATAACAGAGTGTTTGAAGATCCTGGTTATTGCAAGCCCTACCTGCATCATTAGTGGTATCAGAGTGGGAATAGCTCTGTTTGAAGATTCAAGTTTTTAAGTTAAGTTAATTGCATGTGATGAATGAATGTTAGATTTTGGAAATGATTAATATTGCAACAAAGAGATACAGTGCAGTTGAGGAAGTGAAACAAGATTAACAAGATCTTGAAGGGTGAGCTGACAGGTATTATTTATCTCTGGTTTAAAGGTTATGCTTGGATAATTTGATTTACAGGCATAGTGAAGAAATCTCATCGAGAAGAAGTAGATCACAGCTAGAGTGCAGTGATAAAGGAATCTAGCAAAGGGTCTAAGTGAATGTGGCAGAACCTAAAGATTCAACAGAGGTTGAATAAAGTTGCAGATGAGAGAAGCCTAAAGGAGCAGTGGAGAATGCTCGAAAGGTTCCAACAGAGGACCAGTGATTACCAAAAGACCAGATCCAGAGGGAAGGATTGGTGAGGTAAGTGGAAGCAAGAGAGCTTGTTGTTGTAGAGGCTTGATGCAACTCATGGGTGAGAAACTCATGGCGAGGAAGATGACTACTCGAAGTCATAAAGGAGAGAGCACAGGTTCAGAAAGAGGCCACAAAAGAAAGAAGGAGAAATATGCCAAGGCGAATGGCATAAGACAGCAGTTGACTCAGGAAGAGTATCAGAAAGAGAAAGCTGAGATAGCAGTTCATCTTGAGCTATTGATGGAGTTGTTACGGGAAAATGTGAAAGACCAGAGACATGGTTCTCTCATGAGGAAGAGAGTGAAATGGCAGAGGCTACAACAGAAAAGAAATCGACAAATAAACATGCAGTTAACAGAGGAGCTGAGGAAGCTCGAGCAGATGATGGATGTCTAGTTGAGATGGGAAGAACTCAGAGCAGCTGAGTTGGAAGAGGAGGTTTCCATTGGTGAAGCAGAGGAGAAGATCATTGATGATTTCTTGAGATATTGGGTAAATCCAGATCAGTTGGATAATGTGAACTCTTTTGTTTGTATAGCTTACAATTGTGATGTGATTACAGGTGTTGAGAAGGATGCACAATCTTGTGAAGCTGTCACAAACATGGAAAATAATCTTTCAGGAGATAAGTACTTTGAAGAAGAAAGCAACAATGCTTTTGATGTTACAACATAGGAAGTTCTTGTGAATGAAGAAAAGGATCAGCTTGAGGAGCTGGTATATGAACCAACAGTTGAAACTATTGAAACTTGTAGTTTTAAAACTAACAAGTTCTCTATGAATGCAGGGATGATACATGATGATGATCAATTTGTTATAAATGTTGATAATGACAAATTGTTTTTATTAAGTGATTGACAAATAATTGAGTTTATTGCAGGAGTTGAGAATCAGAATTATGTTCTGATAATAGATGATGAGATGGTAACAACAGGAAGCTTGGCTTGTGAAAGTATTGAAGATTGCACAGAAATTTTCTCAAAGGAGATGACAAGTTTATGGCATGAGTTAAGTGTTCTAGAGAAGAGACTAGAAGTACAGAAGATAAGTATTCAGAATATAAAGACAGAGATGAATGAAAATAAAGAGGTTCATTTTTATGAACCAGAATACAGAGGCATTCTCGGAGAAGATGATGTGAGGATAAACTGAGTGATAATCTCAAGAATGATTGGGATCAGTATACTAAAATGCTAGCAAAAGAGTACAAGGCACTGATGCTTTATAATTTTTGTTCTAACAAGTGTTTTGTGAATGCAGGTATTGTTACAGAACATTTGACTCAGTTGAGTAGTCAAATGAAGGGAGAAGAAGTTTTATGTTCCAGAAGACAAGAGGGTATAGATGATCGGGTGGCAGTCAGAGCAGAAAAAAGTATAGAAGCAAGAAGTCAACAAGTGGCGGTAAAAATTGAACGAGTAAGAACTGAGCAAGCCGTCTTAGCTCAGCAGGCAGCAAGCAATCAACAGCTTGAAGATTTATTGGAGAAGGAAATTGAATTAATCAGAAGAATCATGTTGAGAGTGTCTCAGAGGAAGACATTAGCAAGGAAGAGAAGCAGTAGAAGCAGCAGAAAAATGAAAATAGGGACAGATTGTGAAAGTGTAGCTAGTGGAGGAAGACAACATAAGATATGGAGACCGGGAGAAAAGCAGCATACGACAGCAGAAGTTGATGATGAGTTACAAAACAACATGTGGGATCCAAGCGAACAAAGATTTAAAAAGCATGATCAGGAGATCATGATCATTTTCTACCTTGGGAGTCTGATGCAGGAGCATGTGACTCAGAGGGAAAAAGTCTCCCAACTTATTCCAAAAATAAAATAAAAAATCTACAAGAAAGGGAGTGGGGTCCTTTAACCTGCAATTTCTATGTTTTTTTTAGTTAAAAATAGGATAAGAGTAGAGAATAAAGCATGCTATCTTTTCCAGTTTAAAAATAGGATAAGGGTGGAGAATAAAGCTTCACACTTTAAATCGTTATGTAAAAGGGAAAAAGCTTGCTTTTGTAAAAGATAAGGTCTGAGAAGACCTATCCCTTAGGAATGTAAAAAAAATAATAAAGTGGCTGCCAAGCTTGGGGGAGAGAGGAGGCAGTGCCAGAAATATCATGATAAAACTTTCTCTCGGTGTTCTGGAAAAGATGGATGATATCTTCTTAATATGAATATATGTATTAAATAGTTGTTGCACTGTGTTAAAAAAACTTGAATTATCTTCCTAGTCTCTGCTTGATGTTACTGTGTATTGAGCATTCGATTGTTTCTTTTTATTGTAATGACTGCGCCATTTTAGTTTCATTTTTATTACAGTCAAAGAAAATCCTCTATTTGCGCAGAGTAATTGCATAGGAGCTAACTTAATTGATGGATCATTAGGAAATCAACATGGTTTTGATTCAATATAAGGCCCCCCTTACAAACCTCTACAGGTATCTGTCCAAGAAACGAGAGCAGTATTTAATTTTTGAATGATTAAAGGGCTGCTAATAGACCATACAAATTAGCAATAGTTTCCAGAATTGATGATCCAGCGTCGGAGATTGGGGTTTGCAAATTGTGCCAAGACATGCGGAGGAGGTTCCCTGCAACAACAAGATTATTTGAGGGCCAATACTATGGTCTGTGGCAGCGACCAATTCTATTATTTCATTGTAATTAATCCACAGGGTGTATCGGGATCCAAACCTTAATGTATGCATAAGTGCATGCATAGGATTATATAACACGTTTTTCCACGTTGAATATCAGAAGGCCGTTCTGAGATTGAGTTGGGGATTCACAAAGATTTATGAGACTCATCGCATGAGTAGATTGAGTTGGGGATTCATGAAGATTTATGAGACTCATCGCATGAGATTACTGTAAGTTGTGCTCGCAATTCGTTGGAGGAAATATTGCCAAGGCTGCTTACTAATTCCTCAGGATATATGAGATTCAAAGGATTAATTCCGCAGATTCCGTGAGGTGGATTTAAAGCACAACTTCGCCTTTATTGAATTTGGCAATCCTCGTGATGCGGATGAAGCAAGATACTATCTTAATGGAAGAGATCTCAATGGGAGTTGCATTGTTGTGAAAATTGCCAGACGGTGTGGATCAATCTAATTGCAAAGAAACATGGGCAGCATGATGATCGAACTTTGAAAAAGTGTCAATGGTTTTAAAACACAGTCCAAATATTCAATGCAGAGCGTTGTTGAATGGAAGGTATGTGGTGCTAGTATTCATTTGAAAACGAATTTCAGTTTATATGAATTGGTTGCCATAACATAATGTTTGAAGATCCTAGTTATTGCAGGCCCTACCTGCATCACAATGTCACATTATGGCAATGATTTTCTTAATAACAAAATCAACCATGCTCCAACGTCACAATGTGACAAATATTTTCTCAATATGAAAATCAACCATGGTCCAATGTTGCATTGAGAGAGATATTTTCTCTATATGAAAATCAATCATGGTCAACTATGGTAAACCACGGTCCAACTATGCACTATGACAAAGATTGTCTTAATATGGAAAACAACCATGGAAAACTACAACCAATAATGTTTATTTTAGGGTTTATAATATTTATCATAGGTATATAATATTAATTTCTTGGGTTTACTATCATTACCTTCACTTTATAATTTCCCTAGGTTTTTAGTATTAATGCTTTGGGTTCTAATTCTAATATTTCAATTTAATATAAATATTTGGGTTTATAATCTTAGTCGACCATGGTCCAACATCACATTGTGACAAAGAGTTTCTCAATATGAAAATAAACCATAGTCCCATGGGTTCATAATCGAAAAATAGTACTCACTACAATTATAAATGACTATTCATTTTGAAATAAGAATGATTATTATTTATCAAAAATGAATTTATATATAACAATATTAATTCCATTGAGAGGCACTCTACAACCTGGTATAAGGAAGATGTGTAGGCGTTAGACATAATGTAAGAAAGATTGTATGTCAAAATTTTTAATGTTGGCTATATTAATAATAATAATAATAATAATCCTTGGCTTTATGATCTTGGTCGACCATGGTCCAACGTCACAGCGTGACAAAGATTGTCTCAATATGAAAATCAACCATGGTTTGACATCATATTGTGAAAAATATTTTCTCAATATGAAAATCAACGATGATCCAACATTGCATTAAGGGAAACATTCTCTTCATATGAAACTCAATCATGGTCAATTGTAGTCAACCATGGTCTAGTGTAGTACCGTCACAAAGCTTATCTCAATATGTAAATCAACCATGGTCAAGCATGTTTATTTTAGAGTTTATAATATTTATCTTAGGGTTTACATAGATTAGGTTTATAATCTCTTGGTTTTTTAATATTAATCCCTTCGATGTATAATATTAATCTTTGAGTTTAATATAAATCCTTGGGTTTCTAATCTTGTTCGAGGATGGTCCAACATCACATTATGACAACAATTTTCTGAATATAAAAATCAACCATGGTGCAATGTCACACTACAGAAAATATCTTTTGAATATGAAAATCTACCAATGTCCAATGTCACATTGTGAAAAAGATTGTCTCCATATCAAAATCAATCATTGTCAACCATGGTCTAACGTCACATTGTGACAAATATTGTTTCCATATGAAAATCAATGTTGGTAAACCATGGTCAAACATGTTTATTTTAAGGTTTATAATATTTATCTTAGTGTAACATACATTGGGTTTATAATATTAATCCCTTGGGTTTAACATTATTCCATATGGTTTATAATCTCTAGCCTTTTAGTATTAATCTCTTGGGTTTATTATTTCCTTGCATTTTTAATATTAATATTTGGCTTTAATATACGTATTTTGGTTTATAATCTTGGTGAAGCATGGTCCAACATCAAATTGTGACAAAGATTTTATTCGTATGAAAATCAACCATAGTCCCCGGAGTTCATAATCCCAAAATGGTACTGACTACAATTATAATGATTATTGTTTTTGAAATAAGAATGATTATTATTTATCAAAAATTAATTTTAGATATAATAATATTAATTGAGCTGAGAGGCACTCATCAGCCCTGTATAGGGTAGATGTGTAGACGTTAGATATATTGTAAGAAAGATTATATGTCAAAATTTTTAATTTCAACTATATTAAAACTAATAATAATAATAACAAGTTTTAAAAACGTCACAATCTTCCATCTTATCTTTAGTCTTTCTTAGTGCAATAAACTAATTTGAGCCCAGTAATAAAAATAATACAATTTCATTTGTTGTATTCTAATTTTGTTTTTATTAATAAAATTATGAACAAATTTTGAGATAAAAGAAAATCATAATATCATGGGCCAATACGCCGAGTTATCATACCATGGGCCATCTATGCTTTTGATTATTATGTTATGGATCCAAGATTTTGACTATTATGGTATGGATCTAATCCTTTAATTATGGTGTAGTCTAACTTATATTCGAAATGACCTTTTTCATGACATTTTTTCCAGTTAATATTAATCAAAATTTGATAAATATTTTTAAAATCTTTAGTTTAATTTTTTTACTCTACATAATTTGAGTTTCCTAGGGTTTTGTGAGGTGTTGAATTCATTTATGTGTTCAAAAATGTATTTAAACAACAAAAAATATTTAAATTGTATTCCTGAATTCTCATGAATTCCGGTGAAAAGGAATATTTCGTCTATTAAGTTAGGAATAACACCTTTTAATTATTTCTATTGCAAGACCATTGGCTCAATATGATACCATGGGCCAAATACCATGAATTATGAATAACCATGATGCCCAAAAACCGATACATTTTTTCACAATGGATATTTATATTTTTAATTTTCTGATATATTTTTAATTAAATCTAAAAGAAAAAATGTTATAATTACTTTTGGGATATATATAAATCCTTCATCCTTCCATCCTCAGGAAAACTAAAAATATTCCCATTGGGATTAAATAGAGGTTTTAATAAAATTGAAAAATAGAATACCTTAGATATATATATATATATGTGTGTGTGTGTGTGTGTGTGTGTGTGAAATTTATATAGTATAAATAATATTACAAAGAACCAGGCTGAATGAATCTTTAGTAAGGATCCAAGAAAAAAGAGAAAGTGAAGTGACTAACTATATTTTCTTTGACATGGTTGATCCAAAATATAGGCTTAATATTTTACAACCAATTATGTTTTTTCAATTTAGATACTTTCTTAAATACAATACAACGGGATCGAATTTAAGAAGGGGGGTATAGAGTGGGCGAGAGAGAGATAGAGGTGGGAGAGAGAGAAAGGAAGGGAGAGAGGAGGGGGGAGAGAGATGGATTTGGAGGAGGAAAGAGATGGAGGGAAGAAAAAAGACATTCAGAGATAGAGGTTGAGAAAGAGGGAGTGACAAGGGAGAGATAAAGTTGGAATGAGCGAGAGAGGAGATGAGGGAAGAGAGAGAAAAGGAGAGGATAAAGATAGGGGAAAAAAGGGGAAGAGAGAGAGAGGGGGAGAGATAGATATGGATGTGGTAGAGAGGGGGGAGAGATAAGGAGAGAGGGAGGGAGATAGTGAGAGAGTTGGAGGGTGGAGGGAGAAAGTGTGATGGGGGGGAAGAGAGAAGGAGGTGGGAGTCAAAGGGAGAGAGAGGAAGGAAGAGAGAAGGAGGTGGGAATGAAAGGGAGAGAGAGGAAGGAAGAGAGAGAGAACTTGATAGAGAGAGCAGAGGAGAGAGATGGAGTTGGAGGGGGTGAGAGAGGGAGGGATGAAGAAAGAAATAGAGAGAGAATGGTGGACAATAAGAACTACTACTAATAAGAAAGATGGAAAAATAATAGTTGTGACAATAAGAACAGTAGAAGCAAATAATTTCAGATTGATCACAATGAGTATTGTTTGTAATTGACCATATTCTTACTATTCACATTTTCTATCATTCAAGCTACTAATAGTTTCTCTTCTCAACAAAGTAATGTAACTAAGAACATTTAGAATTAAATTGACCAAATTAATATTAGAAATATTTAACATATTTAAAATATCAGAATAATTAGATGTTCAACAAATTTTGTATAACCACTCACAATTGAAACCAACCTAGATCAATCTTAATCTTGGATCTATCAAGCACAAAGACCAATCAAATTTCTTAAAGTGCAAACATTGCCTCAAATTTTGCACTCAAAAAAGAGGTTTGCACATCAAAAGATTTCACCCCTCTCGATGCTTGATAGGTCTAAAGTTAAAATAAATCGAAAGTGATTAATAATAACACAAATAAATTAATTAATAATTAATTATTAAAAATATAAATTAATAATTATTATAAAATATATTTATTAATTTATATATATTTATTATAATTATTATTAAGTAAAGTAATAATGATACATTAAAACAATTGTATATTTTATAAAAATATAACCGATATAAATAATATAAAGATTACTCATTATTAATAATAAATATAATAATTATGAATAATAAATATAAATGGTAATGGTGCCAAATAATTAAAAATATAAATTAAAAATTAGTTAAAAGATATATAATATATTGTAATTGGTGCTTCTATTATTGATGGATATATATCGAACACATTTATTTTTTAAAACCTTAAAAAATAAACCCTAATAAATAGGTCGTTATTCTCTATCACATATATTAAAAAGCTTAAAAATATGTGACCATAGGGTGTAAAGTTGTTATAAGAGTAAACATTTATGTTAACACAGAAAGTTTAAAAATTAGCTTGCACCTATATTCGTAATTTTGTTGATTGTGAGAGTTTTCACTGGAATATTGTGAAGTATTAATGAGGTGCCCACCGTTTTAAGTGACACTTCACTTATCTTTAAGGTAAGAGAATAATAACTAACACAAAACATATATGGTTGTGATGCACTTTCTCGATTGAAATAAATAATAAGATACAAATTTAAATTTATCAAAAATTTCGACTAACATAAAATAATAAAAAAAAATGAGATACAAATATAAATTTATCAAAATGTTCAACTAACATAAAATAATGCAAACTTAGAATAAGCTTGATAACACAAGAATAATAAGGTGGAAGTGCTACAATGTACATACATGGCTTTTCAAATGAGACGTATTTGCTCGCATATTCGAGTGTGGCGAAAAAGTTTTGATCGACTATGAAATCGATATATAAATTATTAAGTTTATTAAAGAACTCTTCTTCACGTAAATCATTTGTTCCCCTAAATGATATACTTCATTGGATGTTGTGTTCATTGGAGGTTGAGTTAGAGCATATAAGTTAGGTTTTTAAAATTTTAATTCAAATATTAATAATTTTTAAGTAATGGATAGAGATTTTTTTTTTTAATATTTTGAATAGTACTTATAAATAAATGTTAAATTTTTTTAATATATTTTATAACTTATATAATATGTAGTAAATCATAAATTAAAAAAAATTATAACACTAATAATAAATCAAATTTATTTTTTATAACTAAAATGATTGTTATATATATATATATACTCACTTATTAAATCTTTTAAGTTTTTTTTTTTACTATCTATTATCTTTTTATATAACTATAATAACCTTAATGTTTTTCTTTCCAAAATAGATCGTGTTAATCTATTCATGGTTTGAAATTATAGTGCCCTATGGGTAGAGGAACCACAACAACCCATTCTGGACTTGGTGGTTAAACTCTATTATGGTGATCATACTGTAGGGAAGCCTTGAAAACTGTAGGGAACCCTTTGAAAGCCTTGCAGGAAAATAGCTAAGTGCTCGACAACTCAATTATCAAACTGAATTATTAAGAAACTGATATAAGTGGGATATAAAACCTTAAAAATAGAAACAAATATTGTTGAGGTTTGTCTAATGATTTCATTTTTCCAAATTTTTTGATGGTTTCTCTATCCATTATTAGTGACCAAAGCTCTTGTGAGTGCAAGAAACTCGTGTGAGTGAAAAAACATTTTTATAGGAGATAGAAAGCAATGTAACAGTTAGAGAATGAGCATGGTCATGGTCAAAATGGTGACAAATTATTAAAAATAATAATTGATAAAAAAACAGATTTTGACTTATTAGATATTTAATTGGAAGATTAAGATGACAACTTAATATTAAATTTGTCCATAATCATAAATGAGAATTAATTAAAATTAAAAATTAATTAAAATAATTTAGGGAATAAAAATAATAAGAAATGATTGGCATTCAAGGTGGTATTGCTTGACGGTGCTTTGTTTGATCCTGCATTAAATTTCTTCATAGTTTTAGTGGGGCCTCTAGCTTGATGGGAAACATGGACAACCTCCTCGTCCTTCTTGGCTGCAGCGTTAGGAGCCGGTTCCCAATCCTGACTAATTAGTTCCAACCTCTCTTCACTGTATTTCTCATACCTCTAGGCTGCTCTAATACACATAACTCTCCAATACACTGCCCATCCTCCTATACAATACGCTCCAATACGTAGACCACCATTTATCAGCTTCCTCCTCTCTTCTTTCCCTCCCACATTATGTTGATGCTACCAATATACATTGCTTCTCTTCTCTAATACGCAAACAAAAACTCTCACCTCTGCTTCAAGCATTGTCTCTCTAGTATGCTTACCTCGACCTCTCCACACATAAACGTTGTAAACGACCCCTCCTCCAAAACTTCATTGCTCTCCTCCTCCTACCACAATATACACTGCTCCCTCCAGTACACTACTCGATCCATGTCGCCCCTCATGGCCCATCCTCCCCAAATCCATCGGTTTTTAACACTTTACACTGTGTTGTTGTTGAAGAAAGCGAGTATCAATACATTGTGTTGTTAATACTTTATTGTGTTGTCATGTTGAATAATATGGGGATATTTATACCTCTACTATAAATCTTTTATTGCATTTTTTTTTCACCAGAACTGCATTCTTCACGAGGAATGCACCTTTTTCCAGCAAAAGTAAACTTTTTTGCAGCACATAGCTTTTTAAAATGCATTCATTGATATCTATTGTGGGAGTGGTTCTCATCGACAAGGAGAGCTATCCAGAATGGGCATAGAAAATCAAACACACTCTCATTTTTAATGAGCTTTGGAAATGAGTATGTGTTGAAGACGGAGACAAAGATCCAGAACAACCTAACTCAAACAAGGAATGTGCCATATGGGAAAATAAGAATAACAAGGCTTATGCCTTGATTGCAACATCAGTAAATGAAGAGGTGAGTCGCCATATTTCACCATTTTCATATTCTTTCAAAGCCTTACAAAAACTAAAGGAACGCTATGACTCACGCTCTGCACTTGATGTTGCTCACATCATGATTAAATTGTTCAGCCTTGAATTACAAATTGATAATCCTCATGCTCTTGCATCGGAAGTAAAATCTATTATGCATGATATCAAAGTCACTAATGTTGATCAACACATTCCTCTGATATATTATGTCAAGGAATTCTATCCCACTTACTCAAATTATCTTGAGTCATTGCAAGAAAATGGAAACCTCAAAGAAATTACCTTTGACTCCCTTGTGAAAAAAATTGGTGAAAGAGGTAAAGATTTTGGGAAGAACACAACGCCTCAGTATTCTGAAGAGACTATGTCTTGCATATAGAAGGAAGAATCTTGCTTGAGATTCGTTTAAAGGAAGAGGTGGTCGAAGAGGAAGAGGAAGAATAAATTTCAAAGGAATGGGGGGAAGATACTATCAAGGAGAAAAGTCAGATTTGCATTGCATACACTACAAAAGAGATGGATCACATGATGCATCCACATGCAAGTTTCCTTGGGATAGAATTGAGCAGGAAAGAAACCAACCAAAAGTTAAAACTAATGACGAAGAGAAAGGTAAAGTACCTGAATCCACTAACTATGTTGTGGCACATTGTAATATTGGAGTACATGAAGACTTATTTAATGCTTCACTTGGTTCTTGGAAAAATGATTGGTTGCTTGATTCAGGAGCAACTTGCCACATGAATTTTAGAAGATATATTTTGGAATAATTTACTGAAAATGTTGATGGAGCAGTATACATTGCAAACAAATCAAAACTCAATCCATCAGGTCTTGGCACAATCGTGCTTAAATTGCTTGGTCTTCCAAACATTCTTCTACATCATGTTTTATATCTCCCATAGTTGAGGAGAAACTTGTTGTCCTTGGTCCACATCTGCCAGCAAGGAAACTCCATTCACATGTTTGATGGTAAGGTTGAGGTGAGAAAGAATCATACCACTCACTTGTCATGATTGGGATAGAATAAGAAAGGCTTCTCAAGTTGCGGGGTACCTCTGCTCATGCACAAAATTTCTCTTACAATCCTCATTATGATGAAGGTGAATTTCCATCAAGTTTATTTTGGCATTCTAGATTTGGGCACTTGACCTATGACATTCTCCACTTGTTGAAGAAAAATGGTGTTACTGGTTTGCCTACAATTCCTAGGAAACTTAAGCAATGTAATGCTTGCAATCCAGGAAAGCAAAGAAAATAATCTTTTCATGATTCACATTCTAGAGCACATAGAAAAATTGAACTCATTCATTCAGATTTATGTCGTCCAATGCTTGTTCCTTCTACAAATGGAAATAAATATATGATGACATTTATTAATGACTACACCAGAATGTGTTGGGTTTATTTATCAAAGAACAAACTTCATGCTTTTGAAACATTCAATAACTTTCATACATGCACTGAAAATGATGCACAATCTCATATTGGATCTATTTGCACTAACAATTGAAAACAATACACTTGAAATGAAGTTGAAAACTATCTTCACCAACATGGGATCAAACATCAAACAATTGTGCTTTATTAACCCCAACAGAATGGAGAAGCTGAAAGAATGAATACGACAATCTTAAATATGGTGCTCTCCATGATGTTTTTGAAGAATGTAAAATTGATGTGTTGGGTTGATGTAGTTTTATGTGTTGTATATGTAAATAATAGATGTCCATCTAATGCTATTAGAAAAAAAACTCCTTATGAAATGTGAAATGGGCACATTCCTTCGGTAAAGCATCTCAGGGTCTTTGGTTCCATAGGTTATGCCTTGATACCATACGTACATAGAAAAACTTGGTGCAAGAAGTTGTAAGTGTATCTTCTTGGACTATTCAAACACCTCCAAAGCACATAACCTCTATGATGAAGTCAATAAAAAGTTTGTTGTATCTAGAGATGTAGTCTTTCTTGAATCATCCAAAGCTAACAATATTGTTGAGCGACAATTTGATCACTTGGATAGATTCGCAAATGCAAAATCATTTGAAGAATTTGATAATCAGATTCCACATCTTGAAGGGGGATTCCTATACTAGATCAACCTTGTAGAGTCTTATTCAGAAGCACTCTCTCCCCCACATGAAACTCCAACAACTGATGATACTTTGAGTGATGTGATTGACAGAATTGGGAGACTCAATCTTGATTCAATCCCAACTCAATCAATTGAGTAGCCTGGACCATCACAGAAAGGCCCCCCAAAATGGTTGACAAAGAGAGTTGGCAGTCTTCATCCTGATGAGGTTGGAAAGACAAGAACTAGAAATTCAACCTAGAAAAATGGAGGTGATGTAGAGGACTCTGATTCACCTATTGATATGGATGTTTCTTATAATTGTGAATTGAATTTGTCTACAGATTTTGAACCAACTTCCTTCAAAGAAGTTGCTTCTCATGATGGATGGAAAGAAGCAATGCAAAAGTAATATGATGTCTTGATAAAGAATGGCACTTGGAAGGTGGTTAATCCTCCATTGGGAACCAAACAAATTGGATGCAAGTCGGTCTATAAGAAAAAGTATAAAGCTGATGGCTCACTTGAGAAGCACAAAGCCAGGCTTGTGGCAAAATGTTTTTGATGTATCTACACACTCTTTGCCCTAGCAGCTCAAAACGGTTGGAAAGTCCATCAAATGGATGTAAAAAGTACTTTCTTGAATGGAGATGTAAAAGAAAATGTTTTTATGTCCCAACATGAAGGATTTGTTGTGAAAGGACATGAACATAAAGTATGCAAACTTGTGAAATCTTTTTGTGGCCTCAAACAAGCACCACGAGCCTAGTATGAAAAACTAACTGAGCATCTTCTGAAACTCAATTTCAAACACTATGATATTCATGATGCATCTTTGTTTGTCAAGAAAGTTGGCAAAACAATGTATATCTTGTGGCATATGTAGATGATTTTTTGATGACAGGGAACAATGAGAGCTACCTTGCATCCATAAAGAAGGAATTGATGAAAGGTTTTGAAATGAATTATTTGGGGTATGTTCATTACTATTTTTGTATTGAAGTAACTCAACATCTGAAGTTCACCCCTCTCGATGCTTGATAGGTCTAAAGTTAAAATAAATCGAAAGTGATTAATAATACACAAATAAATTAATTAATAATTAATATATTAAAAAAATATAAATTAATAAATTATATTAATATATTATAATTTAAAATTTATTTATAATAATATTAGATTAATATTAATAAGTAATAATGAGAAAAAAAAAAAAAAAAAAAAAAAAAAAAACCATTAAAACATATTGTTATTATTATTTATATAAAATAATAACCTATAATAAATATGTTAAAGATTACTAATTAATTATAATAAATATAAATTAAAAATAATAATAATAATAAATAATATATAGTATGTGCTTCAGTTAATATTTGATTATCGAATCGACCACATTTATTTTTTAAAACCTTAAAAAATAAACCCTAATAAATAAGTTGTTATTCTCTATCACATATATTAAAAAGCTTAAAAATATGTGACCATAGGGTGTAAAGTTGTTATAAGAGTAAACATTTACGTTAACACAGAAAGTTTAAAAATTAGTTTGCACCTATATTCGTAATTTTGTCGATTGTGAGAGTTTCCAATGGAATGTTGTGAAGTATTAATGAGGTGCCCACCGTTTTAAGTGACACTTCACTTATCTTTAAGGTAAGAGAATAATAACTAACACAAAACAAAAACATATATGGTTGTGATGCACTTTCTCGATTGAAATAAATAATAAGATACAAATTTAAATTTATCAAAAATTTCGAATAACATAAAATAATAAAAAAAATGAGCTAGAAATATAAATTTATCAAAATGTTCAACTAACATAAAATAATGCAAACTTAGAATAAGCTTGATAACACCAGAATAATAAGGTGGAAGTGCTACAATGTACATACATGGCTTTTCAAATGAGACGTATTTGCACGCATATTCGAGTGTGGCGAAGAAGTTTTGATCGACTATGAAATCAATATATAAATTATTAAGTTCGTTAAAGAACTCTTCTTCACGTAAATCATTTGTTCCCCTAAATGATATACTTCATTGGATGTTGTGTTCATTGGAGGTTGAGTTAGAGCATATAAGTTAGGTTTTTAAAATTTTAATTCAAATATAATAATTCTTAAGTAATGGATAGAGGTTTTTTTTTAAA
>APFE031331482.1:25904-88051 GCA_000404065.3 Pinus taeda | reverse complement strand
CTCTTTGGTTTTCTCTTGTTTGCTTGCTTGGATAGCTTTCTGGATTGAATTTCTTGCTGCCTCTTGCTTCCTGGCCTGCCTAGATACTGCAAACCAAGCTTTGGACCGCTTATTTTTCTTTTTGACTT
Source organism: Pinus taeda (assembly GCA_000404065.3). NCBI lineage: Eukaryota > Viridiplantae > Streptophyta > Pinopsida > Pinales > Pinaceae > Pinus > Pinus taeda. Next base: position 87,923 of record APFE031331482.1, on the reverse strand, counting down.
GGCAAACTTTATTAGCGCGGTTTTTTCTTTGACAATCGCGCTAGTGGCACTTGTTGCTAACTGACAACCCGCACCAATCCCTTTATAGCGCGAGTTACAACTTGACAGTCACGCCAAGCCTGTTAACCTTTCCAGTTCGCTTGTTTGCCAGCCTTCTGAGCTTGGATTTGTATCTTGCCACATCTTTTTCGGCTGCTTGAGTGTGTTGGAGTCTTGTCTGACTGGTTTTGAGTCTCTCTTTTGAGAAATCCTTAATTTGATTTCCTTTGATCATTACTTGAAGGTTTGTCTCAGTCTCTTCACAATTTTGCATCTTTTTGCTTTTGTTTTTGCTAAAATTGTGTATCAGTGTTAATCGCCTTTGAGCGTTTTTATTTTCTGATCTTTGGTAATCTCCCCCAATTTTCTTGATTGCACTTGATTGGTTCTTAGATTACATTAGAATCATCTTGTGTTTGAGAATTCTCTTGCATAGATCACACGTGAATAATTAGAATTCTCATTTGTGCATAGATTACATTTGCATACTTTTCAAGTGAATTGTGCATAGATTACAATTGCATAGATTACCTTTACCCTTTGGGTGTTTTCCATTTTCTATCGATTTCACATTTCTAGCGGGATCTAGTGGCTTTGTGTGTCGAGCCTTCACTTAGGTGTTTGGTCTCTATCGGTCCAGTCGACTCTTATTTTGCCCCTTAACACTTGTTGGTAGTTGTATATTTTGTTGCTTTTTTTTGAGTGACTTGGCTCTCTTCATTGGATTCCGTTCACCTCACTTTGAGCCTAGATTACACGGCTCATTTGTGGTCTTGGGGTGTTCTTGTTTGAGGGATTGCTTGGTGATTTTAGGAACTGAATGTGCTGTAATGAAACGGAATTGTTTGTTTGTTCTCTCCAAAATTCATTTATGCATTGTGCTTTGAAAAGAAATCGAACATTCTTTTGCGTTCCAATAGTTAATGGAATAAGAATTTCATTGATTTGTATTCTTAAAAGAAAAAGTTTTATTTATTTTCCATTAGCTGCATTAGGCTGTTTGATTGATTGTGCGCATTTTGTTTGATTGAAAATTCTTAACTCTCTCGTAGTTAGTATTCATCGAACGAAATGGTATTCTTTGGCATATAGCTTGCATCTAGGCAATTGTGAAAGATTACATACAGTAGGACCTGAAATCGAAACTTAACTGAAGATCAACCATAAAATAAACCGAATAAACTTAAAAACACATTGGAACATAACGCTCACATTCTAGAGGTCTAGGCTAGAGACGTGCTCCGGCGTCGTTAAACCTAGTCACTTTTGTTCTCACATTAAGGTTGGGTGATTCCTCCTTGTGTGATTCAACTATGGTCTAGTACGGACTTGTGCTCCCACGTACCGTCGCGTATATATGGGAGACTCCACTAGGTTATCATCCTTGATCCACAAGAAGCCGTGTCTGCCGCCTTACAGCCCATAACGCACCGAACACAACATTCAGGAAGATTGACTGTCGTACGAAAGTCCTTGGCTTTCATATGATCGCTAAGGTGTATATGCAGTTTTATGGATTGTCTGGTAAACCCCTTGCCTAGTTTCTCCAGAGCAGTCACTTTTTTATCCTTTTCGGACTCCTTAAAAGAAAAGGCTCTATTGAGCATTTGTCACTTCGGGCTCATTAAACATTCGAAGGCGACTAGAGTCATCTTTTGTCCTTTTCTCGACTCTTAAAACATGAAAAGGTCAAGTTGTGTCCTAATGTCTTAAAAATTTTATTCGACCACAATTACATTTACCTTGTTAGATCTTGTTTGCGCTAGTTTTGAGTAGGGTCTTTTATCGTTAGCTTGTCTAGGATTTTTGTTTGATCATCCTGGCAGATCCATCAATCCCGTCTCCCGTCCCAAGTGAACAAGTGTCTCATTCTTCTGCTGCCCCTGAGACACTGGTTTGTGGTGACACTTTCCCTGTTATTCCAAGTGTCCAACCGTTGAACTCTCGTGCTCCAAAGGACGAGCTTTACGACTTGTTTTGGAACCCTGTCTGGGAGCCTTCTAAAGAGGATTTTCCCTCTACTCCTGTAGGTGTTTCATCCCCAATGGCTTCTTCCGACATGGAAGATACATCTCCTGTATCGAGTGGAACACCCGTTATGTCGAGTATTGAGACTCCCATCCCGGCTACATCCCCGGTTATCTATACGCCCTACACTGTTACACCTCTTGGTATCACAGTGTCAGCGCGCTATAGATCTCTAAGGTATGTTATGGGCTCTGCGAGTTCCTCTTCTATGTGGGATAATAACATTGTTCCTACTACGGGACCTTTTGTTTCCCAGGTTCGCCATACTTCTGTCACATCAGTTCCAACCAATCCGACCGTTTTTTTCGCGTCATCGACTCCAGTTGCTAGTGTCGTTACGGCATCTTCTGTTGTAACTACTGTTGCCGGCCCATCCCGAGGCCCAGTACATAATGGTCAATCAGCACATGCTACTAGAGTTGCTCATCCTACAAGCGGTGCCCAACCTTCTTCTGATGTCATTTCAATAGGGGGGGCATATTCTCAGTACTTGCATGCTGTCCAAAACCCAGGTGGGCAAGGCCCTTATTATGATCCTGTCAATCATTATTTGTATACCTCCTTGCCAGGTGAACCCGCTGTTGAGGGTACAGTCCCATTGAATGTGGCTTGGGGTACCACCAGTTATGGTGGTGGCCAATTCCGTCCGGGTCAAGGGCAGCCATCCCAAGGACCATCATACCAAGGTCAACCATCCTACTCACAGCCTAATCATGGGCAGCAGTATTATGGCCAGACCTATCTGGGGCAACCTGGAGGCCCACAAGGACAACCCTACCAGGGACAACCTTTGGCCTCTGGTGGTCCGTCTTATACATATCTTGGGAAACCTTCTGGAAACCTGGGACAACCTTATGCTCAACAAGGACAACCTGGACCCCAGCAGGGATACCCTTCGGGTCAACCCTATGGGAACCCGGGACAACCTTACGCGTAGCAAGGACAACCCGAAAACCAACAAGGATACCCTTCTATGCAAGGTGGCAAGCCTTACGCACAGCAAGGCCAGCCCACTGCTCAGCCTAGTCAGCCATCTGGTCTACAAGGACAACCTTCGGTTGTGCAAGGACGGCCAAACGCCCAGCAAGCTCAACCTTCTGGGCAAGTAGGTCCATCTCGATCCAACCAGGACAACCTTCCGGCCAGATGGCCCAACCTCAATATTCGCAAGGATATCTCTCTGGGGCGGCTGAACCGGGCATGCAGATGATTCCTGCTTCACAGGCTCAACTCGGTTACCAACCCCAGAATCAAATTGGTCTCCAGTCACAAGGTGGGTACCAATCCCAACCTTCTTATCAGATGCCGCCTGGTTCCCAAGCTCAATATGGAGCCCAGCAACCGTATGGATACCAGCAACCCCAAGGGCAAAATCAATTTTCCCCGTATCAAAATTACCAACAACCGCAGGTCAACCCTTACCAAAATTATCAGCAACCCAATGTTGCTCCTGCAGGACAGTATGGTAACCAATGGGGTGCTGGGGGGCAGAACCAGTATCAACCGTCCGGTTACGGATATAACCCTTATGGAAAAAGTTCCTATGGACAGGATCCGTTTGGACCTGGTCAATCCGGACAAGGTCAATGGGGGCAACCTGCAACTGGATGGAACTCTATCCCTACCTCATATCCGCAGATGTCCTTCAACCCGCAACTACCATTTCTAACGACGTTGGAACTGCCCGATGTGTCGAAGCTAACAAATGATCCTATTTTACATAATCCACAATGGCCACCAGTTCCAACTAAAATACCCGGCGATTGTCCCAAATTTGATGGCAAATCTGGAGAGGATCCTCAAGCCCATGTAATGACTTATCATCTATGGTGTTCATCTAATTCGTGGCTTGATGATTCAATTCGACTTCACTTGTTCCAGAGGACTCTCATTGGCTCCGCCGCTAAATGGTACATTGAATTGACCCGTGCGTCTTTTCAAGACTTTAATTCATTGGCTATGGCATTCCTCACTCATTTTCAGCTACCCATTCGGTAGGAGACAGGGACCCATCTCCTTACATCTCTCAAGCAGGATACAGCTACGCACATCTCTGATCATATACATGAATGGAGAAGGCGTCGCCGGTTGATCAAGTTTTGGATTCCTGATCAACTCCTCACCAATTAGTTCAAGACTTCCTTTGTCCCTAAGATTGGAAGAGACATTGCTATGGGAGCCTGTGTGACTGAAGAGCAAGCGATCGCGCGTGCTCAATACCTTGACTTAGTTTACTCTCAGTCAGGTACTTTGTATGAGTATTTGCCTAATGCCCCGAGACCCGGTACATCCAAGGCTCCACCAAAGCCATATGTTGATGGAGTTATTGGCTCTGTGAATCCGTCGTCCAAAAAATCATCTTCAAACCTTGGGAAGCAAAAGTCGGATGCTTCTAACGAAAACACTTCTCAGGGTAGTTCAAATTCTGGAAGTACTTCCGAGGTTAATGCCGTCCAATCCACCATGGCAAGTAAGGCCTCGAAAGGAAAGAAAAATGGGAAAGCAAAAAATAAGTCTGAACAACCTAAACAGGATTCCTCTAAACCTCCATCCGAGGAAGGAGCTAAGCGCAAACCCAAATATCCTTGTCTCATTTGTGAGGAGGATCACTACACTAAAGACTGCCCAAGGCGGTCCGAGGTTAGTCGTTTGTTGAAAGGCGCTCCTGGGATTCCTGCGGTTCTTAAAGAACCTTTCCCCTCTCAACAGACTCAAATGTTGGCTGATCCATCTTCTTCTCCCTTTAGTTTCGAAGTCTTCATGGTTGGATCCATTCCCGTTCATGTAACGACTCGAACAAAGGAGTATCCATCGTCCGCCGGGAAGGAGCCCGAGGTTCCCTCAAGCGCTCCTTCGTCCAGCTCTGGTCTACTCCACATCGAGAGACCAAGTATTGAGATGACCATCCGACCCCCTCCCAAAGGAGTACTCAGGAGATCATCTTACAACCCAAATGCTCGTGCTACTCAGCACTATAGCATAGTTGAGGACTTAGCGCAAGCTTCGTCGACTATGTCCGCATTAGAAGTTCTCCAAAGCTGCCCCCCTCAGAGGAAGTCCCTGCTATCGGCCATCGGTGGCTTCGACCCGGCAGATTCGGATCTGATTACCTTTGATCTCGAGAGCCATGTCCCAAGGCTGCCTCATCATATCACTTTTCTTATACAAGTCATCATCAATTCAAAAACGATCCATCGTACAGTTATTGATGAGGGCGCATCAACTTGCATCATGTCTATTGCTTGTTGGAAAGCGATCGAGTCTCTAACTCTGAGCCAGTCTCCTACGACGTTGGAAGCTTTCGATGGGAGAGAATCTCGTCCCTATGGTATTCTTCAACGATTGCCATTCACTTTAGAAGGAAAAACCATTGAAGTATAAGTCGAGGTCATTGACACGAATCTTATTTACAACCTCCTTCTGGGCCGGAGTTGGATGTATGCCATGCGTGCCGTGGCTCCATCCCTCTTCCGTGTCATCCGTTTCCCTCACCAAGGGAAAATTGTCACGATAGACCAGCTCTCCTTCTTTGCTTCTTCTTCTGAAGGAAATGTGCCTTTCATGGAGCATACCTCCATGCCTTTTGAGAGTGTGGGAGTCGGGCTCTTCAAAGATCCCACCCTTATGGGTGTTTTCTGCCTCCCACCTCTGAACCTTGCTCCGCTCGGTTTTGGTTTCTACTCGCTCTGATCCCTCATTGCACACTGTTGCGACCCTCGGTCCCTCTGCACAAGGGGGCATTGATCCTCTAGCTTGTAAACCTCGCTTGGCCGGGGGGCATGGGCAGATCATCGGTGTCGTTGATCATCTTATCAAACAGGTCGAGACAATGCCTACATTATCTAGGCTGGTTACACAACAGTGAGATACGGCAAGTCCCGAAATGGGCTTGACTTGAGTATCATGCGTGCACTTTACTTTTTGTACATACGTATGCTTTGAGCAGTGTGTTGTGTGTGCATGTTTGTTTTAGTTTTTATTTTGGTATGTCGGCATGATTGTCGCTTATTATGTATTTTGATTCTTGAACAGATGTCTGGATCGCCTTACGTTGGTTTCGCTGATGGTGCTTCCCGCAGTACTCACAACTTGTCATCTGCGGGATGGGTGATCTACAATCCTCATGGTGAGTTAGTAGATATTCAAGGGGTTTGTCTGGGTTGTACGACGAACAATGTTGCTGAATATAGTGTTGTGATTAAATTATTAGCTGAGGCGATTAACCTCGGCATTCGCACATTGGTTGTAAACTTAGATTCTCAACTTGTAGTCCACCAACTCAACGGACGTTATTCCGTCAGAGATCATCACATTTTAAGGTTTTATTTACGTGTTAAGTTATTATAAAGGGATTTTGATTTCATTACTTATCGACATATTCCAAGACGACTTAACACATTAACCGATGCATTAGCTAATTATGTATTGGACAGACATTTGCATAATATGTGAATCAACATAATACAAGAAGCATAAAATATAATAGACCATAAAAACATGTATATATATATATATATATATATATATATCATGTGGCGCACCGAGGCGCTCAAAAATAAGTGTACATGTCTAGATAGGGAATGTGTTCTTTGTACATCTTAGACACATGTCTCTCAAAAAATCATCAGTAGGGAATAAAGACCTAGATATCTACGGTGGTGGGTTGTGCTCCCTATAAGTCACAGCCGCTCGTGCCACCCGCCTCAAAAAGCGGTGCATCCTAGGTTCTACCCCCACTGTATGGATCTGAGACGCTATGGGGACCTCCTCTATCCCCTGGTAGTCTAGTATCTCGATCAGCAAGCCCTCGAGGTTCTGCATCACAGTCTCCATCGTGTCATCTCCCAGAGGAGCCATGGCTAGAGCTCTAATGCCCTGCGCATCCCTCCGTGCCTCCGGGGCCAACCCAGGGGGTCTCGCCGGTCCCACATCTGCATAACATAGCATTTGTCATTAGGACATGTACATGAAAAAATCAAAAACACCATAAAAATAAAAATCAAAAAATGAGATCAAGTGTCTTACCACCGTCATCCCACTACTCTCCAGCAGGCAGCAGCATGTCTGGATCTCCTCGGAAGTTTATCCCGACATATGGCCAGTCCTCAACAAAAATAGTTTGCCTCTCCAGCCACTCTCGGAAATATACTCCCCATGCCACTGGTCGACCGCCACCTCCTCGTGGCATGACTTGGCTCCATCGTGTGGCCCTCGTCTCTTGAGGGCCCCTAGGTGGGTCCAGGACCATATCCTGTAGCTGTAATGCCGGCACCCGCTCCAGCATGAGCGGGACTAAGATTGACCCGTAACCAAACTGCTTCGACTCACCTCGACGGCAGTTGGTCAGTTGTCTCTTCATGCTCGTTGTTACTGCTGTTGCCCAGTTGAATATGGTTGGGTTCAAACATTCGAGAGCTAATCAGAGATAGGCCTTCGAGGCCTCGTGATTGGCCAAGGAGCCTGCTACCCAGGTCACCATGAAGAGTATGGTCCGAAGGATGATGTCCTCCACCGTAGGAATTGCCACCTTCCCACTCCGTGTCTTGCGTGCCCGTGGGCACACCTGAGCCATCAGCGTGTCTAGAGTATCACCGTCGGGTCGCTGCCCCTCCAGAATAGGCATCTCACCTCGGCGTGACAACCTGATCAAGAAATAGATATCAGTATAATCAAACTCGACATCGTGGCCTCGGATCACAAGTTTCCCTTCAGTGGGATTCCAGGCCCTGATTAAGAACTCCAGAAGGTCAGGCTGTGCTCACAGGCACGGAGTTAGGAAGAATTTGAGCAACTTGCACGCCCGCATTGCATTTCGGCACCCATCATCGGCAAAAGCCGCTATGTCCTCGTTATCATGAGCGCGTTCATTCCAAACGAATGCCATTATACCCTGCATAGTCAAAAAATCTCATTAGGGCCCTGTTCATAAAAATTCATACGTCCATTTATTAAAAATTTTGTTGCATGGCGTCAGCGCGATTGTTTTTAAAACAGTCGCACTGATAATGGTGCCCTGTGTTGATTTTTACCGGATCAGTGCGGAAGCGCATCACTTTTTCGCGCTGATCCAGGAGTGGTTAGTGGAAATATTTCTCGATCAGCGCGGACCCGATAGGGAAATCCGTGCTAACCGAGAGCGGAATGAGCTTCAAAAAATCCGCCCAAACTACCACTTCCCACTATTAGAATGCAGTAAAAACACTTCAAAATGGAGCGTAAGGAGAGATGAACCTACCTGGTACAGGCTGCAGGACCTTCGATGCACGTACGGGGTGGAATTTGGCTCGTCAACCTCACAGCTCCAAAGCTCCAAATGGTAACAACGGTAAAAAAAAATTTGGTTTACCCTCCTATTTATGGTAAAATTTTGGAAATTAAATATTATTTTAATCCAGTGGTTTTTTTCCGTATGCTTGGTTCCAATGTAGTTTTCCTATGTTTTCATGCATGTTATCTATATTATTTCGAACAGGTTTACGCGTGCAGTGTTCCTTGTGCAGATTATCATGCTGGTGGAAATACGACAGTTTTATACACACTTGGTTCTGAAACGTCAGCTAAAAGCTCTTTTTCGACGTGAAATAAGAAAAGATAGCCGAGTCTCCCTCTCGACTCGTCAAAAGAAATGAGGGGCGGTCGTCTTTTAAAGCTCTTTTTCCGACCATTCAAACTTAAAAAATATCGTCGGATTTTTGTCGTTTCAAATTCGTTAATGGTCATGAAGCGACGTGGTTTTGATCGCTTTTTTACTTTTTCGGGTCAAAGTCACTACTTACGAAAAGTACTCCTCAGTCGTAATGGCCGGGCAGTTCTTTCGAGCATAGTTTTACACTTTTTTGGGCTCGAGAGACACAACTTTACGAAAAAGGACACCCCTGGAGTTTCCTTTTTGCTGTCTTTTCAAACTCTCTAAATATGAAAAGGCGCTGAGTTTTTCCTTTGTCAGACTCGTTAAAACTTTAATGACATCGGGTTTCGTCGTGATGACGCCTCTCAAGCATATGCTATCCCCGTCAAGCTTGCCATCCAAAAATAACCGGGGTACTCGCCAGAAATGGTGGGGGAATAAAGGAACCGTAATCATCGTCGTGTCGGCAGTATGTCGCTCTTGAACATGACACTTGTCTGCATTCGTGTCTGGGTGGGGACATCTCATCTTGTTTCACACTTGCCTCCGTGGGTTTGGGTTATATTGTTTGACCATTCATCTACTCATCATCTTGTTGTTATGACCCCTGATCATTTGACATCAAATACTGCCAAATCCACTGTTGTGCCGCCGATATGTTCAAGAGAAGTTTACCTCTGCAGAATACTCAACCTCCCTCTGATATCTCACAAAAAACATTTTGTCCCTCTCTGTCTCGTGTCGATGATGTGGGAAACATTATGGCCCACCGTCGATCAAAATCACTTCCTATCGACTTCAGCTCATTATCCAGGAAGATGACCTAGAGACTCCCTTCAGGTGCCTTAGAGCCTGCATGCCTCAATGGCAGGTTCTCCGTGTTCGATGCGAGGTTTTTATCATTGGCCTCCGATCGAATGATTCTACGGTTGTTCGACGCCGGCTCATTGATTCACACGCTGTGGATTGTAACTATAGTACCTTGAGGACCATTGTCATTATTGGTGGTACCTCTCGCGTCTGTTAACAGTTTTCATCATTGACTGGTAATCAGACGATGTTCTCGCATGTTCGACTTCAACTCCCATATTCGCAGGCCTGAACTTGTACTTTTGTTTGGGTCGAGTTGGAGCGCAAGACCCCGGATTTTGTATATTGGGATCTGGGCTGCATTTTGTGGATTATTATAATCACTACATGACTCATTCATTGGATGGTTGCGACCATGCCTGAGTCCATTCATTGATCCTCATCGGATGGCTGCGTCCATACCTTAGATCTAGATTTTTATGTACTCTGTTATGGATGGCTGCGCCCATACCATGTACATCATGTATTTGAGCTATCATTTGTACTATGTGCAGGTTCTTCTTGGTGGTGTTCCAGTTCGGCCAGTTCCGTAAAGCATTTCATCCCTCCCACTCTCTCGGGCTTCATGCTTTAGGGGGCATCTGTTACACAGTAATTTGTCACTGTCTCCCTGTCAGTCTTCCTACTGTGTCATGAGACCAAATTAATCATGCTCATGCTCTCTAATGTGTCCAAATGACCCACTTTGCCAAAGTTTCCTCTATCGTCGCTACTGTTGTAAAAATAAACGCGCTGATGAGCGCTCCTAAACAGGCTCAATGCACTGCCAACGCAAAAGCACACGACTTTCTCGCGCTGGTCGAATTTCATGTGGCAAAGAGCTGTTCCTTATATCTGATTGTGCTCATATGACTTTCCTTGTTATTCAGCAGCGATGACAGCGCTCTAGTGCAGTTATGCACCCGCGATGATCCAGTTTGGGCGAGTTTGTTCTAATAGTCGGCCTTCCAGATGACTCCAGACCTGGTTGTTGGCCTTGTGAATGTCACCCTCCCTTCTTTGGCATGTTTGTTTCGTCATTTGAGCCACCTTCCTTGGAGATAAGCTCATCCTCACACTATTCATGGAGACTCCTTCTCCTATTTAAGCCTCCACCATTGCCATGAGCTACTAGTTTTGGAATTGATTGTGTTTAGAGCATTGCTAATAGTGTGTAAGCTTGATAGGCAGCTCGTGTGATAAGTGTGGGATTGCTTTAGTGCTTAAGGAAGGTTGTGAAGTGTTTCCATATTGTGTAAACTTGTGTGGGAGAGAGAGTTGTCTTGGGATATCTACTTTCAAGGGTGAATGCTTGAAGGACTTGCTGGCTGGACCCAACCAAAGGAGGATTTGACGTCAGAACTTGGTTGTATTCTCTTTGGTTTTATTAATAAGATAAACGACTATCATTATGGTTCCACTCATGTGTCTTTGATTATGATGTTTGAGTTGTATCTTTTCTGACCGGTACATAGTTGCATTTCCCGGATTTTATGATTGTATTTGCCTTGTCCTTTGCTTGTGCAGGTGTATGTTCATGGAGATCGTGAGGATTGCGACTAGTTGAAGCGAAAGAACGGAAGCGACAACCCTTCTACGAATATAAGCGTTGGATTCGAGGTAGGCTCTCATCTTGGCCTTTATTTTGCAATTAGGAACCTGCGTGTTAGTGTTGCTTGATTGTTGCTAGACCTCAGTTAGGCTAGAGGGATCGCCTTTGTCTGCAGAGGGGATTTACCTACTCAACAGATCTATCTGGTCCCAAGCATTTCCCTTTTTGCATAAAAGAAATGGTACCAAAAACTTCAGATTCTGACATGTCTGCATCCAATTCTTCATTAAATTCATCGGAGAAATCACAAGGGAATATATTTTATACTTCATATGTTTCAAGGATGGGTAACCCCTGAGGTTGATAAAATAAAGAGTTAAGGAAATTTACACCCATGTAGGCCTTATCTTTGAAAGATTTTGCAACATTTCTACCATCATATGAAATCTCCCATATTGTGCTGTGAGTCTTTCGGGCATTGGAAAAGGCACGAAAAAACTTGGTGTTGTTGTCACCCGCCTCCATCCACGTGGCCCTACTCTTTTGTCTATATATCTCTTCTTCAAAAGTTAGAATTTCCTTTTTTAGCTTCCAATGAGAAGAGAGAGGCAAGGGATTCCTAAGATAAAATTTGTGATACATTCGGAAAACTATGAGTTATTTTTTTATCAACCTCAATTAATTGTTCCTCTTTTTTTTCCATAAAAGAATTGCTCTGGGACTTCATATTTTGTTTCAAAGATTTTAAATCATTTAAGAATTCTAGCATGTCAGGGAGAGAAATATCATCCCTGAAATGGCTCCAGGAATTCTTAACCAGTGTCACAAATTATTTTTCCTGTAACCAAGTGGCACTGTATTTAAAATTGGTTGGAGGCCTGATGTCTTCCAATTCAAAATGAAGGAGAATAAGATCGTGTTTAGATATACCACTATGCTCAACCTAGGATTTAGTGATCTGATGATCTGAGAGAATACTTTCTAAGACAAAGAAGCAATCCAGTCTTTTTGAGACATAATCATCACTCGTTCACAAGTTTTTCCATGTCATGGATAGTTTAATAGGAAGCATATATACGGAGTGCATGGGGTCAAAAAAAATGACGAAAGTAGTCTTCCATTGAAATTTCTCTCAAGTTTGGACCCCAAATCTCCCTAATTGAGGTAGTGAAGCTTAAGTATATTCCCATAATGGTGGGAGAATTGGTTAGGAAACTCAAAGCGATGATATTTTACCAATAAGATTTACGTTCATAATAAAGCCCATAGATGTTAACAACATTGCAAGACGCACCAAAACAATTTAAATCCAAAGTGACAGAGATAGCATTATTTGAAACCGAGGAGGAAGCAGCGGTAAGGTAGTGATTCCAAGCTGAAATTATACCACCAAATAAGCCAACAATGTCCAATGAATAGAAATACCATCCCTTGAACTAAGAAACAAGAATCAAACATTCTTTTTTGTTAGATGACATAGTCTCCTAAAGAAAAATGATGTTCAGATTCACTTTCTTTAGGAGACCCTTGAGGGTGACTTATTTAGGGGAGCCCCCAAATACCCTAATTTTCGAAGAGAAAATAATCATCTAAAGGTCCCCATAGGAACTTTCTTTGCTCCAAGGGTCCCAAGGATAGTTGTTTTTCTGTCATATCTAACATCATCCTTGGCTTTCGTTTCGGCTTTGGATACAAGGGACTTTCTTCCCGCATCAACTGTTGTAACATATTTTGGTACACTGAAAATGAGAAATTGCCAATTTCTTTCTTGGACAAATGCTAATATATATGTTGATTAAATACTTTTGATTGATTTATAAATTTTAGTTTTAATCTTAAAGTAACAAGATATTTTTATAAAAATATATTTGAATATTTTTATATAAATATCTCTTTAAAATTAAAGTTGTAATTTTAATTATAAGTCATATACAAGTCAAATTAGCATATCAAATCAAAGTTAAAATATCTTGGGCAAGTCAAGGCATGTGCATAAGATAAATATGGAGCAGTTTTTAATGGTTAATATGAAAGCTCATAGATCAACAACATATATTCAATTCCGGACCCCCTCATCCAAAAGTTGTTTGATAAGAGGGTGGGGGTCCAAAATACATTGTTTCACAAAAACCACTTTTCCACGTGGCATATTCATGTGCATTTCAGACCCCCTAGGACCAAAACCATTTGCTGGTACAGAACCTCGCCCCCCACCCCCCCGAAATCTACTTGTGGTTTCAGGAAAACAATGGACCGAAAAAATCGCGGACATCTACAAATAGTGAATTTCATACTCCATCTCCAGGAAAACGGAGACGAAATTCAAAAATCTGAGACATGTATTTTTTTGCAGAATGATATCATTTATATCTCATGGGGGAATTTCTGCAAAATGTTGATGCTTTTGGGAGATTTCCTCAGTTCTCTCTAGGGTATATACCTAGATTTCGTAATGGAGCAATGTCTTCATGGGGTTGTGAGGCTTTGAAAATGAAGCTAGCCATGCTGAATCATGGGCTTCTATTTCCAATTAGAAATGCTAAGATTATAGCTTCTAGTTTTGGCAACTTGTGGAATAGATTAACTACACCCAGTTTATGCAAATGACCATGAGTCAAACGTGCTAGCTTTGTCGAGTTGCAAATGCCCAGATGCAACTAGAAATCAAATTTGTAGTCCACAATGTGCCAATTTATTTTATCATCCTTATCAATTGAAAGTATTTGATCAAGGAATGTTATTCATACCTATTTTCATTTGGTGATGGTGAAAAGAAATTGGAGAATTCTCTATGTCTTGACCTAGCGGTTTCAAACCAAACTATTTGTAAGTCATGGTATTTGAGAGGGTCTCTTTCACAACATTTTGTATGCTCTGTTTTTGGATAGTATTTTTTCTTGCAAAGTTCTCAATATTTAATATTTAGACTATTCCATGCAAGTATCGTTTTTTATTTATGATAACAAAGTTTTTTTGTGAGAAAGGATGCAATGAGTATTTGGTGAAAGGTTCGTCAGATGCAGAATTTCCATTCGAGGTTCCAAATGTGTTGATCGCTTCGGGCATATTCTTTAAACACATTTCATAAGAAGAGGTTGCATGAAAACTTTGGGTGGAATTGTTCATGAAATCAATATTCAAACCCAAATTTGAAGGCAGTAATGGACTGCATTCCATGGCAAATCTAGATTTGAAAGGAAATTTTCCAAGATATAGTTGTCGAAAGATCTTCAAGGCAAAGGATATTTATCCCATATTTAGGGGAATATGACAGATCATCAGTCACGAGTGATCAAAATACTTCATCGAAGCAAAGGATTACCATTATTGTCAATTCTAGATTTCAAGGAGATAATAAGTTCACCATTTAATTAAAACAAATCCAGCAGATTGAGCCATCAGTGTAGCAATTAGATAGACATTATCTAACATCTAATTTCAAAGCCAAAATTTGAAGAATAGGTGGCATGAAGAACCATTAAGGATTAAAACAAATTCCTCCAATTTCTCCAAAATTGCTCTCACTCAATTTTCAAGCCAACCAATCAAGCACAGGATCAACAATTGAAGATTATTTTCAGATTTTATGGAGAAAGAATTATGAAGTGATAATTAGTTAACATATGGCAAAGGTTTCCAAGGTCAAAATCAATAGTTCAAGATTCGAAGGAGAAGACTCAAGAGTCATTCAACTAATTTCTAGATTCTAAGGCAAAGAATTTGTAAACAGTTCCAAATTTCTTACAGACTATTCAGAGATTGTTTTATTTTTAGTATACTATTCAGGATTTTATTTTAGGATTATTCTAACAGTTTAGAAGAGATTTAGTCTATATATTGTTTCATTTGTAATTTAAAAGGGTTGGCTTTTGATGTCAAGGCTCTTGACTTTGTAATAGCTTCTATTATAGGATTTCTAATGAAAGCCTTTCAGCTCAGTTTATGACAGAATTTGTGTTTCTATTAAGTCTTTCTAGTGTTTCCATAACTTGTTTTTTGCACATGTTCAAAGTATTATAGAAGATCTGGGTAAGAATAGATCGAGTTTCAATCTCTTTGAAATCCCCTACAAATTTATAATCGTTTTAAGAGATTAGTATATTAGATTGTCTATCTGAGCTAGATCTTGTTTGAACTAGTTATTGTTTGTCCTTCTATCTTCTCCTGAATGTTTTTTTTTGGGTTGTAGAAGTATTCTACACGCATCCAATTTCGCCTAGTTAATTAAGTATTTTTTCTGACTCCTTAATTATCAGGAACCCCCTTATATTCTTCTTTCAAATTCTTTAAAAGTTAATCTCTTTTGCCAGGCTAGATGCTGACACTTTGAGAAAGGAATCTGCAAGGGAGGGATTTATTCATGAACAAGAATTGTGCAATCATTATCAACCACCCCAAATTAAAACCATAAATCTAGCCATTTTGCTTCAAATGTTGTTGTTCAGTGACAAGTGAATAGTGTTAAACAAATCCTTGTAACAATTGAGGGAGCCCCCTCCGGTTAGAGGGCTAGCTTGAACCTAAAGGTTAGTTGAATTGGTCTCCTGGCATATTTTTTGCAGCCAAGGACTACCTACCAGAAACACGTACAACATGAACAGTTAGGGGGGGATCACTACCTAGACCTCCTGTAGAGGAGGCTTACTTAATTGAATTCAGGCGTGATCTCGAGTCATACTTTTTCTTACCATCTTCTTTTATCCCATGAATGTGTAACGATTGGGCCTTTTCTGAGAGAAATTTTAAAGGGATGGTTAACTCCAACATGGAATCAAAATATGAAACAATGGGAGAGGACAACCATGTAACAAGATGAGCAAGAAGCGGGGACAAAGAAATATATACCCTTGGGTCCTTGAGGAATGATTTAGAGGGAGGAGTCAAGGGAGGAATAAGAGCATACAAAAGAATAATTTATGCATGAAAATAAGTCATGACATCCTGGAAATTCCAAGGTCATCTTTATTAGTTCTTTCGAGGCTACCTAATTTGTCTCCATTGAAACCCAACTGGAGTTCTTTTGCACCTAAACTTTCTTTCTCGGTCGTGTCCTTTGCAAGTTATGCTCACATTGGTTTAAAAGGTGTCCCACTTAGCAACATACATAACATCTAAATGGCACATGTCAATAATATACAAGTTGAGTCCATTTATTCCCCATGATATCAATCATGATCTCTTCCACCATACCATCCCTGGTGTCTACCTCAACTTGTAATTGTTACCGCTCAAACTAGCAGGGGTCTTAACAGTGAATCTTAGAGGAACAATTGTTAGGTCAAGGGCAACAATGGAGCAATAGACCACTAACACCTATGGTAAAGCTCCCTACTCTTTATAGACTTCCACCAATGGGAGGAGACCCGGTATGATAAGGATAACAAAGATTAATAGGTCAAATATAGGATGAAGGGTGATCCTAGAAGCCTATTCACAAGAGAGGCTCAAGATTGTGGCTTGCTTATCTTGGAAGACAAGATGGAAGGCTCTCTAGGAAGGGCTTTGGGAGAATTTCAAGGGTTATGTTTTGAGTATGTGTTTAATAAAGGATATCCATGAGCCCTATAATTCTTATGGAAACTTGGGTTCTAGGTGATCTTGGAATAATTAACCTTGATAGTGCATCGGACCACACAGTACCAAGTGGACTCGAGATTAGGCCAAGGGGATAGGATTTAGAAACCAATGATATACTTGACCTAACCAGGGAGGAGAAAGGGATCAAGGAATGAATTTTCAATGAAAGGCAATGCAAGGATCCCAGTGAGGTTTCTAGCCTAAGGGAAACCAAGGTAAATAATTGGTCTTCGAGCTAGGGCTTGTGATATCTCAAGATCCCATCGCCAGAATCTCATGAAATTTGGAGGGCTTCTTGAGGACACACCAGCGTAGTTTTGGACCAAAAATTGAAGTATTTGGATGGATATATTGTGAGATAATTGATCCCTAGGTGACCTACGTAGGTATCTAGGAACATTTTTTCATTCAAACATGGCCCAATCATGATACAACACTATTTAGAGATTTAATTTCCACAATTTCGTTCCAGGAAAAGCAACAAATTAACATTAGAATAGCGAAAATCCCAATATCATGAATGCAGCAACATAAAGAATCAAAATAGAATTAACATAGTACTTACATGTAATAATATATCCAATCACCAAGATATGCCAATCATATAAGCTCCAAGACAAAGAAAGAATAACCAAACATCGAAATTCATCCATTCATCCAAAAAGTCTCATCCTCAAAAGATAATGAAAATCTGACAAGAAGATATGGTCTAATCCAAGGGATGATACAAATGAATTCATTTCTCTCCTATTTATGCACTCATTAGTATTTCGAATTACCTAATTTGAGCCTACATTAATCCATCAACTAAAATAATGTGCAAATAACTAACTATTGGTAACAAGCCCACCAAACTAACTCACAAATAAAATGATAAGCCTCCCAAGAGGTCGAATGATCAATAATGAATGTTGTTGGCCTCTCTAAGAGGCCTAATGAAATCCATAAGTTCCTAAATTATGAATTGGACTTCCAAAAGTAATGGAAAAGGGGTTGGCCCCTTGTTCTCTACATAATCAACCTGTGGTGCTCCCAATGGTTGTGAGGGAACACAAGTGGCTCATGGGTCTCCAAGTAAGTCGAAGATTCCTGTAGACCAATTGAAATGGCTTAGATAATGGTGTGGGTGATTCCACATCATCCTACAAGTCTCGGGTTAGATGCTAAGTGCATGGTACATCTGTGGGGCTGGCTGGGAAAAACTGAACCAAGTGCATCTTCCTAGTCCAATAAGTGAATCTCGAGCAATCTCTGAACATCTCTGGGGATCCATGGAGTCTTTTCTAATGTTGTGGAGGCCCATGGCTAACACACACCCTAAATGTGCCAATGTATCCCTCTAGAGGGTTAGGACCTCGTATAGGGAGACCAAACCCAAGATGGAGACCATATACAATCCTGTGTAAGATCCAATGCGCCCCCCAGCCTTCTTGTACAACAAGTCAACAAGGAAATTGAGTAAAATATCTTACAAACCATGGACCAAAAATTGGGACTTCGTAATGTCCTACCCTTCCATAATGGGCTTTGACATGTGCTGATGTCTCCAAACTCTTATTGGGGTTAGCCAAGTATCCCATTAGGTGGTTTATACTTTTAAAGGGGATAATATGTCCAAGGTACATCTTTCAAAAGGTGATGGCATTTGATAAAGAGGTAAATGGAGTAAGGAATGAGAAGGGATAGCCATGGGCCACATGTTGGGGTACAAGGGTATCTTGTAGAAAAGAATCTCACGTGGGTATATAATTTATAGGAGAGAGAAATCATGGTACATGAGGTGCCCCGACCTTGATTTTTTCACCCTTATTTATATGCCTTTTGCCTTTTATGATTTTTTTTCAATTAATTGCTTGGGGCTCAAGGGTTCAGAGCATGATGTGTGAGATATAGCAATGGATACCCCATTTAAGGTAGGGTGGTTCATTACCCACCAAGGCTTGGGACAATCATGGGTTCCTATATGATGAAGGGGGCTCATAGAGCATGTAGGAACCTGGGTGGTGGCCATTATGATGAGGTAGAGCTCATGTATTGGTCATGATAAACGTGTTTGTCCTGAACATCTTTTGCATTTTGTGGTACGTTTTCTTATTGAATGTGCCCAATTGTGCTTTTACTTTTCTTTTTAGTTGTATCAACCTCTCAGGCATCATCCTAGGCCTGGCCCAAGGTGTGGATAAGGGGAAGGTGGAGCTAGTCCTATGTGGACCCGATGGAGGAATGTGGACCCAGGTGGGAGAAATGATGAATGGGGTAATATATGTAGATGAGAGAGTGGGACCACGCAACCAAAATCATGGTTTCTCATGAAATACCATCTCTAAAGCCAAATGGTCAGTAAAAAAGATCCCACGGGATTAGAATCCAAGGTTAATACCCAAAAATGGGTCTTGGGGACAAGAGCACAAACCGAGCCCATTATTTCGACTAAATCCCCTCATTAATCCATGCCATAAGTGTCCATGATACATAAACTACAATACTCAGTTACCAAATCACAAGTCATACCCTTAGGTTCAAGAGGCCCACCTTCAAATATACGATCATGACAAATGGGTGAGGGAACACATGGGTGGATCAGGTGGCAGAGAATTGGCACAACGATCTTGTTGGTGGTTTCTAGCTTTCATTTGAGGATCATCTTGGAGAAAATAATTCTCTTAGGGATATCATCCGCAAATGGTGGGTAACATCTAGCTCCAACTTGGATGTGATCTCTCGAATAAGTGGAAAAATCTACTCGAATGGGAGGTCACGAGAACTCCAAGAATCTCTTAGTTACAGAAGACTTCATGTTACATATCCTTTCCAATTGCTCACAATAGTGGGATAAAATCTCTTGGGAGTTATATGTGGCCATCAATTTCCTGCAAGACTTTTCATATTCCATCATCCATTTTGCAATGTTTGAGGTCTATTCGGGTTGAGATCTTCCTCACTATCCTTAGAGGATATGATTTCCAATTCATGAGTCTCTCCTTTGACACCATCATTAAAGTATGCATCAATAAGAGACTCTTCCTCAAGCATAAAACCATATTCAATAACTTCCTCCTTGTTATATGGAATTTGTATATACGGATAAATACATTTTCCCTAAGTGGGTAGTTACACTTAGAACAACAGAAAGAAAGTTTTTTAACCTTTTCCTATAATAGATATATGAGATGAAGGAACTTATTTGTGGTCTTTCGCTTCCTTTGGTCTCCTTTGAATTGCTCCTGTCGCTCCCACTCGAACTGAATCCGCTCAATTGGTACATATCAAAAGAAACAGAAGACGACAACGATCAAAGTACATGATCTATCTACTATAAACAAATGGAATTGACAACATTTAAACATATATACATCATAGATATGAACAAGAATATGGGAAAAGGAACAAACAGCTTTATTGATGTAGAAGGAAGAGTTACACCCAAAGCAGTTCGATCCCGTGTCATTCATCTAGGTTCAGTCCAAACCCTCGTCACACCAAAAGCACATCAATTCAGTAGCATAACATTACTTAACATGAACTCAAATATCAAACCAACAGTATTTCTCTACAATCTTCAAATTTCATCCCCCTGACCACTATGATGAGTGGTCAATTTATAGGGAAATGCAGGTGGTTATGTCATAAATTGGGCATTGAATGGTTTTCCAAAATTGGAGTTAGTTTCCATGGAGAAAGGGATGAGAGGCTAGAGGGGTAATTGATCCATAGCCTATCCAAATTCGACCTCATAGGATGAGATAAGAGTTGGGCATCCTTCTATAATGCTCTAGAATTAAGGACTATTCCCATAATCATATGCCAATTTCGCTCATTCTCGCCTAGTGCAGGTCAAAGTGGGCCAAAGTGCACTACAGTACAGGCCTGAATGGGCCTACCTGATCTACAGCACAGTTACCCCTAACCAAGGTTGCACTGGTGTCCCAAGGAGGCATTTCAATAGGATTTCAAGCTAGGAAACTTTCATGGATGAAAGCATTTTATTTGATGACTTATCTAGGGCATGTAGCAACTGAATTAGGGTTTGATGAGGCCTAATTGTATTGATCTCATTGTCGGGAGTGATGTGCCCAAATAGACCTGTAACAGCTTCCCCCTAAAGCATGAAGTCAAAAAGGATAATGTCGAGTGATATGCTTTATGATCTGATGAGGAGGATCTGAAGCGGGCGGTGACCTGCATCGATTACAATACATAATATCATGATATCTTTGAATTATTCATGAGTTTCTGAGGGAAGGCATACCCATGCTCATCATATAAACTTTTCATTACATGTACATAAATCAGATAGTCATCTACAGATATAGACCCATGATATGATGACCATCTGTGTAGAGCCATTGTACATATGATTTAGTACTCTCCTAAAATCACACCCCGGATGGATGAAACTAGATCCGGGGTCTTCTATCTTGTCCAATCATTCGCTCAAGTATGAGTCTAACCATTTGAAAATGTGATCTGAAGTCGAACATGGGAAGACACCTTCTGATTACCAGCCAATGATGTAAATTGTTAACAGACGCGAGAGAGACCACCGATAATGATAATGATTCTCAAGGTACTATAGTACTCTCTGCATGGTGTGAATAGATGTTTTGATGTTGAACACCATACAAATTATTTCGGTCAAAGGCTAGTGAATTCAACCTGTCGCCGGAAGCGAGAAACTTGTCATTGATGTAGGCAAGCCTCAAGGTACTAGAAGCGTGTTTCTAAGTCAACTTCTTGGCTAATGTGCTGATGTTGACAAGAAGCAACTCGTTGCAGGAGGGCCTTGATATATCCCCCATCAATGACACGAAACAAGTGTAATGATTTTGAATACAGAATGTGACTGATGACACAATGTTCAGGAATGGTGGTCATGAAAATGAAGGTTTATGAGTATTGCAAAGGATGAAGTTTACTAAGTGACTTCTCTTGAACATGTCGGCGACACTAAATGAATTGGAAACATTGACCCAAAACCAAAGTGATGGATGGTGTGATAGACCATGGGTATGATAACCATCAAGCAGATAACCCAACCCAAATAGTCACAAAGATGAAGTGAAAGTGTCATGTTCAAGAGCAACTTGCTACCATAAAGTGATTTATCCCTTTTCCCATTTTCCCCAGTCATTGTTGACCAGTACCTCTTTATTTTTTAAACAAGCTTGAGGAGGATAACATATGCTTGTAGTATAATTCCACCCTTCGAGTGAATCCATCGCTATGTGATGTTTTAACAAGTCTAGTGAAGGTGAAACTCAATCTTGTCATGATAGACAAGTTTGTGGCTATTTGATGTTTTAACAAGTTTAACAAAAATGAGAACTCGGTCCTTTTCATGTTTAGAGAGTTTGTAAAGGGACAAAAAGAAAACTCCACAAGTTATTTTTCGTAAATTTGTCTCTCAAGTCTGAAAATTGTAAAATAATACAAGAGAGAACCTATTGACCATGTTCAATCAACGTATTCCTTTTTCGTAAGTAATCTATCTCAATCTGGAAAAGGGTTAAACTTATAATGAGTAGATGTCGTTTCCAATCCGTTTATGAGCTGAAAAGGGCAAGCGCTCAGCAATCTTTTCATATTTCGAGAGTCTAAAAAGAGCTTAAAGAGGACTCCACTAAGAGGAATGAGTGGTGTCTAGGATAGCAACTGGTTCTGGTGATGTTGGAACTTCTCAAAACATGTTGATTTATGTGAAGAGGTTGGCCAATAAGACCACTCATTGCAATTGTTCCTCAAAAAGGGTAAAACAACCAAGTGAAAGCATATGATCGGCCAAGCAGATAGTGATGATGGAAGGAGAAAAACCAAGGCTCATCTGATGGAAGAGGCTGATAGAATGGAAATCACGAGGGTTAAAATGGAGATGGGTTCATTTTTACTAAAGCTTGAACCATAGGGAACTATGCTTGGATTCATCTTCATGTTTACACAAGCTTGAAATGAAAAACTATGCTTGGATTCAGTTTCATTTTTACACAAGCTTGAAACAAAAAAATGTGCTTGGATTGGTTTACATGCCCCTAGGATGATGACTCGATTCTAGGTGCATACCCCCCAAGCTTCATTGCATTCACCTAAGTAGACTACTCGTGGCTATCAAGTGGATGGAATGAAGGTTCATTTACGAGATCAAGTGAAAGACTCGACTAGGATTTTACGAGATCTAATCAAAGAATCGAGTTGGAACTTTGCCCCAGGGGACCTTGTTTCATTTTTTAATGATCTTAACACAAGACAAGGACCTCTGCTCGGATTCCTTGTTTCATTTTTTAACGAGCTTGACACAAGACAAGGAACTATGCTCTGGGACCTGTTTCATTTTTTAATGAGGTTGACACAATAAAAGAACTATCTTCATATTCCTTGTTTCATTTTTTAACGAGCTTAACACAAGACAAGGAACTATGCTCATGAGACCTATTTCATTTTTTAATGAGGTTGACACAGGAAAAGAACTATCCTCATATTTTGTGTTTCATTTTTTAACGAGCTTGACACAAGACAAGGAACTATGCTCATGGGACCTGTTTCATTTTTTAATGAGGTTGACACGGTAAAAGAACTATCCTCATATTCCTTGTTTCATTTTTTAACGAGCTTGACACAAGGCAAGGAACTATGCTCATGGAACATGTTTCATTTTTTAATGAGGTTGCCAGAGTAAAAGAACTATCCTCATATTCCTTTTTTCATTTTTTAACGAGCTTGACACAAGACAAGGAACTATGCTCATGGAACCTGTTTTATTTTTTAATGAGGTTGACATAGTAAAAGAACTATCCTCATATTCCTTGTTTCATTTTTTAACGTGGTTGACACAATACCAGGAACTATACTCATATTCTTTGATCACGACTCGTAAGAGGTCATGACTTCTAAGAGGTTCTCATCAGATGGGATAATAATGCTCTGGAAGGGATATGTAGCAAGGAATCCATTAGAGAGATTTGGTTCCAATGCCCCCAGTACATAATGCACAACATCATGGAATTGATCACTAGTTGATGTAGGCATAGAATGGGTTGCCACATAATTGACCCGTGGGAGGGAAGATACCATTGGGACAAAAAGGACCATTTAGAGAATATGGTTGACTGGAAGCCATATTTGGACCGAGAAATGAGAGCTGGTCAATGGTGACAATTATGCCTTCATGCGGGAAACACATCACCCGAAGTAGCTCCCATGTCATAAACATAGTCGCACCCAAGAAGTAAATTATAATATAAAGAGCCTTGGACTACCATCACATTGAGATAAACAATTTTTCCTCCCAAAGTAATAGGCAACTGAGGAAGGATCCCTAATGGTTGACTGATTCCTCTGTTAAAAGCCAACAAATTCTGGGTAACAGGCACAAGTGGCGGGGAACCAAGCGCTTGCCAAGCAGTGGAGGAAAGGATACTCACAGATGCACCTTCATCTATAATAATGCCAGATACAATCATATTATAAATCTGTACTATGATCTGGAAAGGCGCATAAGAAGGAAGACGGCATCCTGCCAGTCAATTCCAATCAAAGGAAGTGAACGGACTACTTGGAGTGGATACCATAAGAATGGGAGAATTACCCCTTTGAGTTACGAGAACGGGAGGATTTTCCTCCTTTCTTGATGGAACAGGAGGGTTGCCTCCAAGCTATTGGAATCTGAAGAAATGAAAAGAACCTAAGTGGTATCATACTCACTCCCTACAAGAAAGGTATGATTAAGTGAAGGTGAAATCGGGTCAACTGTTTCCTCGACATATGATTGGTCAGGTGTAGACTCATGGGATTCACATTTAGAGAGAGTGGGTTTGACCAACGATTTATTTGGGTCAGTCACTTCATCAACTAGTGAAGGATTAAGGAAGAGTTTCCTGTAACCAGATGGAAGTCGTTGCGGAGAAGCGAGACGGTTATCCAACACTTTTTGGGCTTCATCCAGATAGGGACAAAGGTGAGTGAGGTGATTCCCTTCGCATAACCTACAGGGAAACTTAAATTTACCCTTCTTTCCATGAACTTTACTACCACTAGTTGATGGTGTGTCACCAGCATGATCTCCAGAAGTTGATGACAAAGGATGATGTGAACGAGAAAACCATTATTCTAAGATCTAAGGAATACCAGAACAATTTCAAAGAAGATGGTCTCTCGTACAAAGTTTGCAAGGATATCGAAGTTTGTGAGGCTTATCGAATGGTTTCTCATCAGAAGTTGCATTCAAAGCAATGGTTGCTTGGTTGCCCCCCTGTTGAATATACTTCTTATCATTCTTCTTCCCTTTCTTCTTCTTCTTATCCACCTTGTTACTAGTATCAATACTTTCACCAGGCGAAGAGGAAGAAGGGGAGGAAGAAACAACCGATGAAGAAGGTGAAGGGTCAACTTTAGGATCAACTGGAGGTTGATTTTGTCCAGTTGTAGGAATATTTAGTTATGGGGCAAAGGAGGTTGAGAACAACCATACTGGAAAGCCGATGATAAGTCCTGGAAGGGACAATGTAGCCATATAAGGAGAACTAATATTTCTGAAAGGAGGAAAAGGACTAGGATTCCCATCAAAAGGAAGATTGATGGACTCTGGAGTTGTTGCCATATGTCTCAACCTAATATAAACTAAGGAGTGACATGGAGGATGTTATCCGCGATCGATCAATTAATTTTATTTTAATCAAAATAACATAATAAAAAAAAGAGGGATAATCTAGGCAAAAGGATTACCAAGTAACTATGAACTGCAATATACTACCTCAGTAAACCAAGGACTTAACATACGTGTAGGCAATCTCCCCGAATTTTGTTTTCGGTGTATCACAGTATACAAGGTGGCTGCCTTAGTTACCTATGGATGGATAACGACCTAATGTAGCCCTCCCAAATATACCTGAAAGTACATGGAGGCCCAATCTGTGTTAGCGTTGTCTAATGTGAAACCACACAGTGAGAGCATTCCTTTATACTTTTCGTATTATAACACGCCCTAAATACCCTAAAGTACGTGAACGAGCTATGATATACTTACGTACGTGGAATGAGGTATCACACTCGAAATGTATCACAGACAATTAGCAACAGCTTCTATGTTTAATGACGTCGGAACACGTCTCTAGCCTAGACCTCTAAATGTTATGCTTAAGTTACAATGCTCCATTAGGTTAATTGAGATAAATTTTAGTTGATCTTGTTTAAAAGTTTGCCTTTTAGGTTCACCGCATGATGTTTCTGAAACTCCTAGAATGAAACTATAATGAGAAACATTCTTTTCATTTGATTTGAACAATGAAAACCGTAATTAAAAGGGATAGAGCAATCATAATCTTTAAACAAAGAGCATAGAGCACATCTAATCCAACATTCCCTATACTATTCCTACAAGCACACACAAACTTCTAAATTCATAATGCATGTTTTTATTTTCATTCCCTTAATGTTTAGATGAATAAAAGGAAACTAAATGCACAAACGATCAATCAATACTTTTCGCAAGAAACGAAGACTTTACGCCAATTTATTTTTCAAAGAAATAAAGACTTTACGACACTTCTTTTTCAGAAAAGACTAATCGATTCTAAGCTAACTTGGACAATGAATTGATAATGATAAAGAAATCACTTAATAAACACTAAAAAATCAAGGCCAAATTAGGGTTAGGAGAAGAAATGAAAATTTATTTCAGAACCGTAGAAAACATTGATCTTTCAGAAAACAATATCATAAGCAAATTTGGAAAAAACCAAGCCAAAGGTGGGTTTTTTAGCTTAACAAGGATTAGTGTAGCCCTGAGTGGGAGACGATATGTTGCAGTGCACTGTCTCTAAGCTAAGGCTACTCTGTAGCGCACTATGTCAAGAACTGTGCTGGTGCGAAAGAGTCCAATTAGGAGACATTCAAGCACACTTTTTGACCAAAAACACTTCAATATGACTGAAAAGGGATCAATGAAGTCAATTAAATTCTACTAGGATGTGATATGATGAGGATAAACTACCAGGAATGATGGTTGTTCCCCAGTATGGTCACTAGTTTGTTATATGGAATTTGTATCTACGAATAAATGCATTTTCCTTAAGTGGGTAGTTACACTTAGAACAACAAAAAGAAAGTGGTTTAACCTTTTCCTATAATAGATAGATGAGATGAAGGAACTTACTAATGGCCTTTCACTTCCTTTGGTCTCCTTTGAATTGCTCCCGTTGCTCCCACTCAAACTGAATTTGCTCAATTAGTACCTATCTACAGAAACAGAAGACAACAACGATCAAAGTACATGATCTATCTACTATCAATAAATGGAATTGACAACATTTAAACATATATACATCATAGATATGAACAAGAATATGGGAAAACGAACAAACAACTTTATTGATGTAGAAGGAAGAGTTACACCCAAAGCGGTTTGATCCCGTGTCACTCATCCAACTTCAGTCCAAACCCTCGTCACACTAAAAGCACATCAATCCAGCAGCATAACACTACTTGACATGAACTCAAATCTCAAACCAAAAGTATTTCTCTACAATCTTCAAAGTCCAACCCCGTGATCACTATGATGAGTGGTCAATTTATAGAGAAATGCAGGTGGTTATGTCATAAATTGGGCATTGAATGGTTTTCCAAAATTGGAGTTAGTTTCCATGGAGAAAGGGATGACATGATAGAGAGGTAATTGATCCATAGCCTATCCAAATTCGACCTCATAGGATGAGATAAGAGCTAGGAATCCTTCTAGAATGCTCTAGAATCAAGGAATATTCCCAGAATCCTATGCCAATGTCGCTCATTCTCACCCATCATAGGTCAAAGTGGGCCAAAGTGCACTACAGTGTAGGCCTTAATGGGCCTACCTGCTCTGTAGCACAGTTACCCCTTACCAAGGTTGCGCTGGTGTCCCAAGGAAGCATTTTAGCAGGGTTTCAAGCTAGGAAGCTTTAATGGATGAAAGCATTCAATTTGATGACTTGTCTAGGGCATGTAGCAACCGAATTAGGGTTTGATGAGCCCCTACACCCAAAGCAGTAGAAGACGGCATCCTGTGAGTCGATTCCAATCAAAGGAAGTGACTAGACTACTTGGAGGGGGTACCTTAAGAATGGGAGAATTACCCCTTTGAGTTACGAGAACGGGAGGATTTTCCTCCTCTCTTGATGGAACAGGAGGGTTTCCTCCAAGCTCATTGAAGGCATTTTGTTGAATCCAAAGAAGAGCTTATTTTCCATGGAGGAGGGAAAACTGTTGGGGCACATTATTTCCAAAGATGGTATTCGCATCGACCCTGCAAGAGTTGAAGCAATCCAACCATTAGATTTTCCAAGAAACAAAAGAGGTATTCAATATTTTTATGGAAAAATCAACATTTTGAGGAGATTCATCCCCAACCTTGCTGAACACTTGAGCAAGATGACTAATATGTTGAAGAAAGGCAATGTGGTAATATGGTCAGAAGATTCAAAGAAATCATTTAATGTAGTTAAGTTTTCATTGTCTACTGCTCCCACCTTGATCAGTCCTGATTATACTTCAGATTTTATTATATTTTCATTCACTTCTGAGCACACTTTGGTTGTTGTCCTGATGCAGAAGAGGGACCAGAAAACTGAATAGCCATAGATTTTTTTAGTCGAACTATAAGAGATGTCGCACTAAAGTATATCATTATTGAGAAGCAAGATTTAGCCTTGGTGAAATCTCTAAAGGAATTTCAGCTATACATTATGTATGTTCCAACTGCAGTAGTGAAGGAAGTTCTTATGCAGAAAGATCCAGAAGGTAGGCAAGGAAAATGGATCGCAGTAATGCTAGAATATGATCTAGAGATAAAACCGACAAAGTTGATCAAGGGATAAGGTTTGGAAAAGCTCATGGCCGAATCTAACTTGCATGCATTGGATATCAATCTAATTGTTTCCCTCTCTGAAGAGGAAGTGGAAGACTCATAGGTACAGGTATCAGAAATCTTTACTTCATCTCCTTGGTATTCTGATATTTTATATGTATTACAACATTTAAATCCTCCACCATAAGTGCCAAGAAGTAAGAGTAGATCATTAAAACTGAAAGCTTCAAAACATTGTATTCTTTGATGGTGTCTTATTTTGGAAATATTTGGGTGGTGTGTTGTTGAATTGTCTTGTTGAAACTGAAGCAAAAGATGTGATGAGTGACTTCCGCAAGGGAGATTTTGGCGGCCACCTCTTCTCGAAAACTACAGCCAACAAAATTTTGAGGGTTGGTTTTTATTGGCCGACTCTTTTTGCTTATGTGTATAAAACTATGATGAGTTGTCATGAATGTCAGATTTTTCAAGGGAAAAGGAAACCGTTACCATTACCTTTGTAGCCCATTTCAGTCTCAGCACCATTCCAGTAGTGGGGTCTTGATTTTGTTGGGGAGATTCGTCCTCCATCGTCGACCCAGCACAAATGGATCCTAACAGCTACAGATTACTTCATGAAATGGATTTAGGCGATCCCAACTAGGCAAGCTACTGATTTTGTAGTCATTCAATTTATTGAATCTAATATCTTGTCAAGATTTGGCTACCCGCAGAAGATAATCACCAACAATGTCGTTGTTTTTAAGTCAAAAAATATGGTGGAATTCTGTGACAAGTATCATATCACATTGGGGCATTCAACCACTTATTACCCACAAGGGAATGGGTTGGCTAAATCTTCCAGTAAATCATTTATCAACATAATCAAGAAGGTGTTGGAGGTCAACAAGAAGAACTGGCATAAAAAGCTTATCAATGCTTTATGGGCGGACAGAGTAAGTAACAAGAAATCCATAGGCATGTCGCATTTTCAGTTGGTGTATGGGGTTGATATTGTTTTTCCTTCTTCTCTTGATGTCCCAGTCATGAAGATTTTGCAGGAAGTGGGCAGCGAACCGAATGATGTGCAACAAAGAATAAGTCAGATGATTCACTTACAGCAAACCAAGGAGGAAGTATTTCAGAATACTTCCAAACTTCAGGAAAGAATAAAGAAGATTTATGACCGTAAGACTAAATCACATAATTTCAACTTGGGGGTTGTAGTTCTTCTTTGGGATGCAAATAATGAAGAGAAGCGCAAGCATGGTAAGTATGAAAATCTGTGGAAAGGACCGTATAGAATATTAGCTTTGAGAGGCAAGAATGCTTATCTACTACAAGAAATGAATGGACAAGATTATTCAAGAGGAGCAATCAATGGTAGGCTTCTCAAGCACTACTTACTTGAGAAATTTCTGGAAATTTTCATTATCATTGTACATATCAGTTTACTTTCCTGTCAAAGTGTGAAGTGGCTATCATGGAAGCTTGAAGCCCGAGGAGAAGGCCATAAGGCTTCTTTGACCAGCGACTGGTTTGAAAGATTCAATTTGTTTTTTTTTTTATTTGTCGAAGTCAGTTAGTGAGTTAGTTTTTAGTTTTGAGTTTGGTTTTTGTGTTTTGACTGCATGTCCAATGAATAAGGCTACCTAGTCTATAGTGTTCTTGACACCTCCTAAAGGAGTTGCCATCCCCAGCTGGAGCCAATGTTAGTGTTTGTCAATCTTGCCAGTCACCAGTGATCAAATATGCTCTTACAAAGTTTTTGTTAGGGTCTCAAGTCAAATTTTTATCATTTCATTAGGTCTTAAAAATAAAAATTTGGTCATTGGCTAGTGTGTCTAGGTCTACTACTACTCCTTTCAAAATTTTCACGTTCCAATTATTGCCATCACTCAGTTGGATGTGTCATCACTGAAAGGTCATCATCATCATCTCATTCATATCATCATGGTCCTCATTTAGCTCAATGTCACCATTAGGTCATTATCATCAAAGTCATCAAAATCTGTCATTTCATTCATAAATTCGGCAGATGAAGGAGTAGTAATAGGGAATTTTCTCAAAAAGTTTTTATTTCAAAGTGTAATTTATTTCAAATATGATGTAATAAGTTCTAATGTTCCAAAGCTACATAGTTTTCAAACAAAAAGTGAAAAACATATTGTGGACCACCCCATCACTATGAAGAAATTGACTTCCACAAGCTATAAAAGACCATCATAATTCATTTCTCTCACTCATTTCAATAGCAAAGTGCTCTCACTCATGAGTAATCACTTCCTCAGCATTTTTAGGGCCAAAGGATACTCCAAAAATTGATTCCAAGCAGCCACGTTGCACTTTCCAGTAGTCACGTTGCGCTTTCCAGCAGTCACGTTGCACTTTCAGCAACCACGTTGCATTTTCTCTCCAAAATCCATAAAATTTGTTTTCAAGGGTTCTCAAGGGAAATTGAAGTCTTCATCATCATTCTACAAGTAAGTTCAGGTCCCTTGATACCTCCATTAGCTTTATTTCCTTGTTTATATGGTGCATAGCCTCCATTTGTCCCCACACTGCGTTTTTTGGTAGTTTTCATAGCTGGGACTATATAAAAATTTCCTAGACTAGATCCTACACCCATTTCATCCATTTCCACTTCCCAAAGTTCCCTAACACCATTACCTACTTCCATAAATTTTCCTACCCTCATTTCCCTTCCCTAAACCCTTCATCTTATCCTCTCACTCACTTCCCTTGTTTTTCCCACTAGGGTTTTCTCTTGCAAATTATCAACATGGAGGAAGAAAAGAAATCTTATAACAAGGGAGGTAAAGTATCAAGGTATGAACCACTCCACACTCATTATATGATTTCCTCCTCACCATCCAAGCAATGTTTTCATAATGTAGGGTGTTTAAGGTTTTCTGAGCAAGTTCAACAAGTCAAGTATCTTGCCAAGTTGACCTGCTTGTTTGCCACTAATATTAGGAGAGGTAAGGTCACTGTTGCAGGGGTCAGCTTCGGAATTTCAACTAAATCCATAGCAGCAGCCACAGGGATACCAAATAGTGGAGAAAAATGGTTTAAGAGCCTGGAATTGGGTGTGCAAAACTACAAACCCTTCATCAAAGGTCACTACAAAGACAACATTAAGAAATTTTTCCCTTTTGGACAGCTCCTTGAGAATTTTTCTCCATTAATGAAGATCATTATGAAGTAATTTACATGTGAGGGCAGATTTTTGAGATTGTACAAGTATCATGTCAGATTGCTCATGCATTTCACAGGTGTAAAACCACTTAACCTACCCTACTACCGCTATAAGAGCTTGGATAAAATGGCAGAGAAGGTGCAACATAGAAAAAGTGATCATCAAACCAGCCTTTTTCACCATGCCCTCATCAAAATAATTGTATTGCATCATCTTTCACAAAATAATGTCACTTGGGATACATTCATTCAGTTAGATGTCTTTTTGTCTTCTGTTAGTCAGTCTACAAGCCAAAGTACACCATCAGCACCATCCAAGCATATGGAGATTATCTCATCTAGCAGAATTGAAGTCAAGAGGACACCTGGGCCTAAGGTGACTCAAACATATTAGAGAGGAAGGAGGCTTTTGTTTTCTCCAAACATTGTGGAAGGGACCAAGCCTACATCGGCAAAATAGGGATCACCATCACATCATGAGGCACCTTTGCAAGATGAGGAGCCATTCCATCTTGACACTAATATAATAGATTTGAAGGTTAATGAAGAGCATAGGACAATAGAGCAGGTTGTCATGGAGAAATATGCTAATATCAAAAATCTTAAGGACAACTTGTCTAGGGCTATTTTCATGATTTCATTCCTAGAGCAGGAGAATAAGCAATTGAAGGTAAATCAACTACCCTTAAATAAGCATAAGATTGATTTTAGCAAAGAAGATGTAAAGGGAAAACTAGTAGTTGACATAGATGATTCAGATGAGAATCAAGAGCAGGTGACAAGGAAGAGGCCAAGGACTAGAGGTCTCCAAAGGGAACTTCAGCAATAAAGAGAACAATCTCCACCAAAATAGAAAATGTCTGTAGTTGACCTAATTGCAGCACAAATCAATCAAAATAGTGAGTTTTGACTTGAAAAAGTGAATTTCCATTTGTGAAATATCCTTAAGAGGGCCAACAGAGACAACAAATTTCAAATACAGATGGCTTCTCATTACTATACAAGGAATCAAGTCTCCAAAGTCAAGATCAAGTAGTTGAAGGAAAAACTTGAGGAAATCCTAATCATGAAAAAATACAAGGTTAAGTTGGATTTGCTTGCTGATGCTTCCCTCATAGCATAGCATACCATCCCAAGTCTTCATGGAGCAACTCTGGACCAATTTTGAAGAAATTTTGGTTTTTGTGAATTTTTGGAAATTTTTGAGAGGGCCACTAGGTCAAAAACGCAGTGTGCCCCACGTTGTGCTTTTGATGGGGAGCTCCAAATGATCTTTGGTTAGCATATTTACATTTTAATCACTTTTAAATCACTTCTATCCCTTGAGAGCAAACTTTCAGCAAGTTTTGGTAGGTGGAAAAGGCCAAAAACCACTCAAAAATCACCTCTTTGCCCTCTTTTTGAAGAGATCGTTGCGCTTTTGGAGTACCGCTAGGAGAATGAAGTTTTGTATGGCTAGGAGTAGAATTTTTCAGTTCTTAAGGATTATATAATGTAGCACACATCTAGAGATATCTCCAACACTTTTCAGGTCAGGATTGGGACCTAGGGAAGGCCTCCAAAATTCACTTCTACCAATTTTGCTACGCTTTTGCCTGAATTTGTTGCACTTTGCCTGAAACTCCCGTTTCTTAGTTTTATCAGCTAGATTCAAGTTATCATGATGTAATTACTTGTCTTTGATGTAATTATGATGTAATGAGAGGTAAATAAGCTTGTTAGAGTTGTTTTTATGTAAATTTAGGCCTCATTTATGAGGGTAGTTCAGTTAAAGTTTAAATGGAGGATTTGTTTTAACCTCCCTAGACATTAGGTTTTTGTTGAACACCTCATGTAACCAGTTCCTAAACTGAAGGATTCGACCCTAAGAGAGGGAAAAATGGTTTTGGTCTATATTTATCTAGTTTTCAGTCATAGAAGTTGTTGGACATCAGTGAGTAGAACTCTTGGAGCTTGTACTTCGTCACTTTTTTGTAGAAAATCAAAGGACATTTGTAGCTATTATTAACGAATTTGTGTGTTGTGAGTTTGTGATAATGTTTTCTCTCTATTATAGTTTTATATGAATGATAAATCCATCTTATTTCTATGTCTATTCTTTTCAATGATTTCCTAAGAGATTTTTAACATAATTCTTAGTTTTAAGCTCTGTTTTGTTAGGAAGTTCATGTTTATGTCACTTGTCTTCTCATAAATGAATTCATGCTTGCCATGATCATTTTTGATATCAAGTTTTCCCACCTGACACTACATCGACAAAACCCCAAAGTATCACAAAAGCATACTTACCCTACTCCTTTATATCTCTTGTAGCTGAAACCTTTGATCTTTTGACCTAGTTCCCTGATTTTCACTCCTAATCCAGCAAAACCATAAATTTCAAAACCATAGAGATGAACATATCTAGCCTAATATCTTATCCCACTCCAATCGTCATTGGTTGTGAGATCATAGAGAGATCCCTCTCTTGTTTAGCAGGGCTATTTGTTGAACCCTAAGTGGTTTGATGTTACCTCCTTTGATCTCCTTTCTCGACCTTGGGATATTGTGGAGGATAACAACAGTCATGCAAGCATGGTGAGACTATGGCTTGGATAGGCCTTGAGGGCATGCAAAGGTACATGAAATACTTGGGATGAGAAATCATGCGGGTTGGTTGTGATAGTTGTGGCATGACAATGAGTGGTACACTTGGAAATTTTTGGATTGTGTAAACTATGCGGGCAAGCCAGGAGGGTTGTAGCACGAGTTGGGGGTTTTTGTACATGAAAGTGAGAAAAGGCTGAAATTTGTGGTTTTTATGACATTGTAATATTATTGAAGATTATAATGGGAAGTTGGGAACCAATGAGGTTGTCATTGTACTTATATAATCTTGTGCACATTTTACATTCATGTTTATGTGACTTTATGACATTATACTATGACATATTATTGTGGCATATCTATATATTTGGATGATTGTATACTTGTGAAGTAGAAGTGAGGTGAAGTAATATGGAATAGTACTTGGGTTAAGATTCCATGTTAATTCTGAAAACATAATACTTCTAACTCTTGATAGAAGTACAAGTATTAGAGGCGTAGTCCAGGTGTAAGTAGTTGTAAGTTGGTCAAGTCATTACGATGAACCATGTTGGTGTCGCATGTCTAGAAGCCTCGATGTACCTTAACTCGAGACCCTAACGCACTTTTAGATTGGGACTATGATAAGTGCATGTTATTACCCTCATTTTTAATCAACAATATTATAGACAATTTTTTTATTCTCATTAAGAAAATACAAAAATTGTACCTTCTGATCATGGCAATTAGATTTAGCATTGTTCAGAGATGGCATCAATGGTAGGTTGGTCAACTACATCATTTAGATTTCTATATGGAAATGTGAACAAATGATGGGGTCCCATGAATCAAGATGAGAAAATGTTTCTAAACAAAAGGAGAGTTTGGTTCACAACATTTGGTATTAGAGTGGATAATCCTTGGTTTGGTTCCTTCAAATGAGTTATCTTACCATTTTTACAAGCTGATTTTTTTTATAGCCGACTATAATTTTTTACAATTATGTTGGATGAAAATATTAGATTCTAGTTCCCTGTGTTTTGAGAGTTACAGGTTTTATAATTTAGGGTTTGTGTCTGGTCCTTAGACTAGGATAAAATATATGGTTTTAGTAAAACAACCTTATCTAAATATCATGACATAAGAATACTAGGTTGTTTTAGACCCAAATTTTATACCTATTAAAAGAATATCGGGGAAGTTCCAATCCATGCAAGTTCACTCACCTAAAAGACACCAAAAATAATAGGTTTTGATATTGTTGACCTAACTTGTTCTTGAATAATTGAAACTAAATGACAACTGCAAGAATATAAAGTAGGCATATCAATGTCACTAAGAAGTATCAAAATTTTATGTTACATGAAATGTTGGCTAACATAGCACACCTTGAATTAGGGATTTACAACGCTTCTGGAAAGACCCCAACATTTGAAATATTCTCTATTTTGGAAGAAATATGTTAAATTAGATATGTGTACTAATGTTTATAACATAAATATTTGTCATTAAGTAGGAAAAACTATGGTTGGGAAGTGTATTATAGGCGGGGTAGCATAGAATGTCCTTGTACAACTTTATTAGTACCCAACAAGTAGTATGATATTAAATAGAGTATGTTTATGGGTATGATTTTAAACATACCCTAATATACAATAGAATACTCATAGACATACCTAACCATACTTAGATCACCTTTCAATTGTTTAACATGATAGTACATGAAGCATGACACTTATGGACATCACTCATGTACCTAGGGATTGAGTAGTGTGACTAAGGGTACAATCAATTCTATTTAGTCAAAACCATGAAAGACTTATTGAGTACTAGCATTGCAAATCAAAAGATATATAAAGCTTGATATTCCCTTATCCATGAGATTGTGATAACCTTTATCTTATCATGTTCAGACATAGTAATCCAAATGTGACTCTTGCAAAGGTTTCTAATGACTCATCTATGGAAGAATAAGAGTGTTGAATTAAAATTTTACATGCCCAAGTTGTAACAGAGAATGGATAGCATGGATACTACTATGGAAAATAAGGTTGACCTCTTAAATATGGAAAGTGGAATACAATTATACCATTTTAAAGGTTTTGTTGTAATCTATGGGATTACATAGTAAAAGTGACTAGTAATGCAATCACATGACCATAATATATAGCAAATAATAAACAGGCATGCATACATAGAAGGAAGAAAAGGAGAAAAGTAATGGTGGTACCAATGACAAGTAATCTGTTATTATAAGAACAACAACGATTATATATGTATTACAACACATACCACTTTCTTGTTTATATATTTTTATTGTTTGAAGTTAATTGTAACTGTTATAACTACCTTGGTCAATCTATTAGCCTAGTTATCTAGCTGACTTAACTTCATAGTCATCTAACTCATTATAATTGGTTAATTCATTGCCCTAGTTAACTAGTTGAATATGCCCTCAAACATCTCCTCCGCCCTTAAATCCGTCTTTGTCATGAAGAAGAGGGAGTTTGGAGATAATTCAAAATTCCAAAATTTACAATTATTACACTAAGGGGTTTTCTATTTAAATGCTAGTTGTTTTCATTAACTCCTATGGCACATATGGATAGTTGGTTGATGGTTTAGACTTGAAATTTTAAATCTTGGCCTCGGAGGGGATGCTACTAATATGTGTTGTGAGGAATATTCCTTACTAACTTGAATATATCTATTTGTTGTAGTCAACTTTCAAAATATCTCCACTCTCCTTATGCTTTCTTAGTTGTGATGCCCTTCTTCCTCAATTCCACCAAGTAGTCCAACTTTTTAGTAATATGGGAATTCTATTACAACTATATTAGTATTGTACTTT
Organism: Pinus taeda; assembly: GCA_000404065.3. Lineage (NCBI taxonomy): Eukaryota > Viridiplantae > Streptophyta > Pinopsida > Pinales > Pinaceae > Pinus > Pinus taeda. Next base: position 50,827 of record APFE031331482.1, on the reverse strand, counting down.
TCATGCATTCATTGGGCCTATCTTTACACATTTCTAACATACTTTTGAAGCATTGGTGGCATGAAGTTGTGCATTCATGCCTTCTCGTAACCAATATTACTCTTGTGTGATTATATCTACCTCAATCTTGTGAGTTCTTCTTATAACTATGCTGCTAAATCCTCCACACTTTATGCATCTATAATCATGATCCTTTGACTAACAAGTTCACAATCAGTGTTTGGGATACCTTTTAGTTAGCTATATACACTCGTAATGTAAGATAGTTAGTTTGTGAGCATCATGTTCATGTTGTAAGCATAAGCATTGATTTCTTCTAGATATCACTTCATTTCTTGGAGATTTTAGTGCTCTTTATTCAATATTTCCTCTATTTAATTAGTATTCAACTTTTTGTTTTCTTCTATAAACCCTTAACATTGGTCGACTAAGTTATTGTCAAAGGCTTGAATATGACTGAGGGACTATGTGGGTAGGTTGAATAACTTAATTCCCAACTTGTCCTTTGATTTCCTTTATAGGCTTCTGATGTTTGTTCTTCTTTGAATTAGTGGTGCTTGATGTACTTTGGTCATCATAATTAATATTTTTGGTCCTTGATGTACTTGTAACGATATTTTTTTTTGCATGTTCTTCATGCTTATGTCAAAGGAAAAATTATAAAAGCATGTTCTTCATGCTCGTTTCAAAAGAAAAAAAAAAAAAAAAAAAAATTAAATAGAATTTTCGGCTCCAAAAGAAGCCAAGTTGGCCTCCTCATGGTCAAGTCGACTTAACCCTCGCTAGCACCCTTTCGTCCAACAAGAAGAATATTTATAAGTGAGATTTGACCTCCTCTCATGGAAATTTTGTATCTCTTTATGTTGAAGACAATTCGCATAATCTGAGGCAATAAGAAAAGATTAATCAGAGGTTTGAGGGACAAATTTGAAGGATTGAATCTTTGTGTTAGTACTTCTATTGAGGGAGTGAAATTCTAAGGAAATTCTCTATGCTAGACTGAAATTCCCTATGGAAAGATTGCATCTTTATGACAAGCCAAATCTCTGTGGAGGGACCAAATTCTGTGGAAGGTAGAAGACAAAATTCCAATCACACCTAATCATACACAAATTCTATGGGAAAATGAATTGACTAATATGGAGTTGGACCAAGTTTGACCAAGTATATTTGATGGTCAGTTTGACCTTGTATATGCCTTGGATGTCCAAGTGTATCTTTGTTGAAATGGAAAATTTCTCTAAGGAAAAGTTTTGTTAGGTTTTTCCCTCATGTGGATTTTCCCAAGGTAAACTCTTGTGTTCTTGTGTCTCTTTTTGATAGAATCAGACTCCAAAAGAAATATTAGGGCGAGAGTCTAGACTATGCTAGAAAAATGATAGAGACATTGCATAAGGAGACCTTAACAACATTTAAAAGCTCATTTATAATGGATATAATTTTTGTTGTTGATGTTTGTGCTACTAGAGTAATCTCTTCACTATGTTATTCCTTTAGATAAAAAATCAAAACCTCAATTTTGAAAATCTCAAGTCTAGACAAAAGTTGATATTGACCTTTACAAAAGAAAGATCATTATTTAAAGTTGTTTGTCTCAATCATAAGAATAAAGGTTGAGGATATAATGGAGATATGAAAAGGGTCTCAAGCTTGTTATAGTAAGGCTGAAAATACCTCGAAAGAAAGACACCAAGCTTGAAAAATATTAGAAGCGGACTGAATTGCCTCAGTAGATGTCAAAGCAAGCAAGAAATCTACTGAAGATTGCTTACATTGCAAGGGATGTAATTTTGCTCTCAATGATTTCGATAAAAGTAAAATACTTTTGACAAGGTTGAAAATAAAGTATATATCCCTCAAGTTTGAGTATGTAGACTCAAAGTGTTGTTCCTCTACTAAAATAAAATACATTATAGCCTATCTTAAAATCTTGAATAAAGGCAAGCTCGTAATATTGACTATAAATAACCTTGTTTACTTGCCTTGATCAATAAAGAAATTTTTTTACTGCTTGAGACAATTTTTGTAACTCTGAGTCAAAAGTGTCCCTTGGATTAAAGGCAACTATTATTTTCCCTCTTACTCTCCCTCTACTTAAAAGGTTTTGAACACATTTGTTTTTTTCTCCTTCTTGTGCCCTGCTTTTATGGTATCCTTCCTGTTGTGGGTGTTGTGCAATATTCTAGTCATTGATGGTGTTGGAGTTGATTGTTGTTATTATATAGGTTGATCTTAGTGAGTTGATCAAGTCTTCAAGCTAATATCTCACTACTAAATTGATATTGTGAGGATTGTTGTGTGGTCAACTGTTGTTGCTACTTGGGTGACTACTTTTATTACCCACTCAAATGTTATTGGTGTTTAGCTAATTGTTGTTGTTCTTGTTTCTTAGTCAATTTTTATTTCTACTATGTCTATTAAACTATGGTAGTTTTGGTGGTAAATGATCTTTGGTCAAATTGGTCGGTGATTATGTTGTTCAAGGAAGCTTGATCTTGATTATGGTGGATTCAATCTTCCTCTTCTTGATCTCCCTTGTTCTTGCTTCTGCTACTTGTTATTCTTGGATCTATTCTAGGTTGATCTACACTTTCTTTTTTACTGTGATTTTGTTTTTAAGTGTGTCATAATTAGTCTTTTGACCTAGTAAGGGGATTATATGTACTTGAACCAAATGCTTGGTTGTATCACTTCTTTTATTTTATGGTTTTTCTCCATAGTGAAGTTCCACTTTTTGTTTCCTTTGGTTGTAAGTACCTCTTTGGTGGCCTACTCCAATTTTTATTTAGTTAAGCCTCTTTGAAGTTAGGTTGCTTAACACCTCATCGAATGGTATCTAGATCATGTTCAATCGACCAATTCTCCAAGTAAATTTCTTCTAGCCTTGTTTGTTCATGGTATTTTGACCAAATGCCTTCATTTTAGGGTAATTTATTGAAATTCTCACTTGTAACACAAGAGGTATAGTGTGTGATGTCGATTATTATTCTTTCTCTATCTCTCCATCCAAAAAAGGCATGATTATCTTAGAGATTGCTTTCCTAGCCAATGGACGAATTGGTATTGTATTGTTTAATTACTTTGACACTTCCTCAAAAACATCCTCACGTATAGGATATTTGTTGATCTCTTTAGTTCCTCTTCTCACTCCTTGAGCATACTACATTTTTCATAAAATTTATCCTTAGCTAGAAGTGCACTATCAAAGGCACGACCCTTGTTATATTCTATGGTACTCTCCATTTATGGTTAGTCAACTTTAGGACTTTCACCTACTCCTAACACTTGCCTTGGGGAGTCAATATTTTAGTTTTTCCCTTCTAGCTTGTAACAAAGCACTCGAAATTGCACATAGTTGGTGTGCTTTGTAGTGTAAATATTGACTCCCCATTTGGGATCGCCTAGCATATGGCCACCCAAATCAATATTTATGGATACTTGATTTCCTTTCCAACTCCCTAACATTATTCTCAATTCATTCTAATAATGTTAGCCAAATGTTCAACCTAATTTAACATTTTTCTGCTTGACTATTTGTTTGATAGCCTCTGGTATGTTGATTTTAACATATGATGCTAAAGAATAACTGGAAAAGAGGGACTATGATGCATATGCACTTAACATAAATTATCAACCCTATGAATTCTTGGTAGTTGTTCATCAAGTGAATCTATATGCCCAAGTTGATGGGTCAATCATATGAGGAACAACCTCTCCATTGCTTGTCACCTATGTAATTTTGCAGATTAGACCAATCGTAATTGTTGTGGTTTGGTTGAGCCAAATTTTCCCTTTATGATATTGACTAGCTATAAATGTTGATGCTTCTTCTTTTCAATCATTGAATGCTACCACTTGGGTTTCACTAAAATAAGATCTAATCCTCACTCTTTCTAACACAAGGCTCTCATATCTCCATTTTCCACAAGTCATGACCCATTCTTGATGTTAAGTTAGAGGTTATCTTAGTCAATCTCTTCCGTTCTTGTTTGTCAAATCTTGTTCATGTGTGCCTCCAACTCTAGTGCTATCTATTTGTCAAACAACTTTTTGGTTTGTGTTTCAACCACTTTGGACTTTGATGCTTTTGAAGGTAAGAATACTCCCATCATCTTAGGCAACATGGTTTCTTCTTGTTTTGATGGTCCATTGGTGTTGTGACTAATTCCTTGGTTGATCAGTGTGATAGGGTGCTACAACACTTGATAAGGGATGTTTTCTGCTTAGATTCTTTGAAACTTGAATTTTTAAGTGTAATCATTCTATAAAGTTTTCATTATTTGCAATAGTTGTATTTATTGGAAAATTAGGTAGGTTCGGGCATTGGTAAGTTGTGTGTTTATCATTTAAACAATGTACTTAATTAATGCATCATATTAAGTGTTTCTCGTGTGGTTGAAGTCACTTTCTCATGTAGTCGACCACCTCGTGGTTGATCTCCTTATCCTGATTAAATGTCTTGCACTCAACTAATTTTATTTATTTTTGGCCAATGTTTATCTTTATCGACACTTCATCTATATGCTTCTTGATAATTTGTGCACACAATAATTTCAACTCTTCCTCGTAATGTTATTGATCAACTACAACTTGTAACTATCATAGATGGTTTCTCTCTTCCTCTCTTCTTTCTCTTCCTTCTATCTAACATATTGATGCTCTTCTCATCATCATTCTTCCTTGCCACATCCATTTTCTTTTCTCATTCAATCGCAATTAACTATTGTGATATGTGAATGATTTTGGTTCTTCCAAGTTTAGACTGGTTGAGGATAGTCTCAAAAATCCCCATATTTTGATGGTTTTTTTACATAAACTTTCCTAAACCAACTAATTATTGGTGTTTTTCTCAAGAACCTATCTATTGGACCCATTGGCCTTACAGTTAGTTCCCATCTAATGGTGCTCCTAAAGGTTTTTCACCATTATAATTCTTTATTAATTCTATTTTTCCAAGAATATACCCTCAAGATAACTAGTTTTTAGACATAATCCCGCCTATTGACACCCGTAAGGATTTTCACGACTGGGCTTTAATCCTATTTTTTCATTCTTTAATGAATGGTAACACTTTTGGAGAGAATCATTGACTACTTTGTCCAAGAGATTCCCTTGGAGTGTTCTTGATTGTACTACTTTAGTATAATTTATATATTTGACTCCATCTGGGCCTAACCAAGTTGTCTTTAGCTTTAGCTAAAAGAACCAAGTCTCTAACATCTATATTTATTTCTTCTTTATATTCTTATTATGTAACACATTCTTTTCTTTCTTTTGAACTTCCTAGTGATGGAGTGTAGCCACGCATTCTTACTTAAGCTTATTTAACTAATGCAATCAATTTTCCTTGGATTTGGTTGAGTCACATTATAATGATAAAGATACTCTTCTTTCATTAGATTTGAAGTGCAAAGGAATTACAACTTATTGTCCATATATGCATTTGAAGGGTGTTTATCTATTTGACTTCTCATATGTAGTTTTATATACCCATAAGACAATAAGTACGTTGACATCCTAATCATCTTTGTCAACTCCATGAATTGTTGTGAGTCATTTGTGTATGGTTTTGTTGAAGAACTTGATTACTCCATGTTCCTAGGGATGATAGGTTGAACTTTTCCTATGGTCAATAAAGAATTCTTCCATTAGTATGTTTATGGCACCATTTACAAATTAGGTTCCTTGGTCACTTGTTAGTGTCAATGGGCATCCAAATCTTGTGATGTTATTCTCGTAGATGAACTTGGCTACAACTACTTTTGTATAGGTATCAACTGGTTTTTCTTTTACCCATTTAGTGAGGTATTTGACAGATATGTGGCTCCTATCATTTTCCCTCTTTTTTATTAAATGTTCAAGAATTTCATTGGCCCAAATTTCAAATGGGAGGTTTGGATTGATTGAACGTAAACACGTCTCATCCTCCATAGTGGTTGACCCATCCCACGACATTTGTCATAATTATTTGCCTTCTTTTCACAACATTTGTGTAGTTGAGGCCACCATAGTCCATCTTGTAGTATTTTTTTGGCTATGTTGTCTACATGGAAATGGCCTCTTGTAGGACTAGCATGTGCTCTGCTATCATGGTATCACTTCCATGCCCTAATATACATCTCCTTAATACATCGTCTAGTCCTAATTTACACAAATATCCATTTATAAGTGTAAAGGGAGTAGTTTCCATGGCAAGTAGCTTCTTTTTCTTCTTTGGTATACTTTTTGGTGCCTTTCCTTTTTATAGAAATTGGACAAATTCTACTAGTTCTTTTGGTGTAACCTCAACTATGAATATGTGAACATCTAGGAGGTCATCATTAATACCTATCTTATTCGCCTACATATACTCTTGATAGATGGTCTAGCCTAACATCATTCTTTTCAAGTCAAACAATCACCTTAAATTCAAGCTCTTGGAACAATAAAAGACGCGTATAGACTCTTGCTTGTTGAACTAGTTTGTTGAATAAATATTGTAATAGTTGATGATCACTATAAAATAAAAATGGCTTGTCCAACGAGTAATTTATGAACTTATAGAAGTAAAAAAAACCATTCCTAACCATTCTCATTCTGTAGTTGAATACCTTGTTTGTGCCTTATTTAATTTCCAACTAACATAGGCATTAGGTTGATTGACTAACTCATCTCTAGGATGAGCAAGGATAGTTTTAATTGTGATATTGGATGCATTAACATGTAGATGGAACAACTTTGACTAGTCGATAATTCTCAATATTAGGGCTTTGACCAATTTTCTTATTTGAAGCTCAAATGGTTCTTTACAATTTATAATCCATATGAATTCAACATCAATTTTAAGCAATTCATCCACTGGGAGTGTGTTTTATAAGTAATGTCTTATGAATTTGTCGTAGTGATTAGTATGTCCCAATATATATATATAATGACATGGGGTCTTTAAATAAAGGATTACTTTAATATTTTTCATGTCAACTTTGATTCCATATTTGTAGACAGCATTAATATACTTATGAATGGTTCAAATATACATTTATTTATATTTAGAGAAAAATGTATATATCAACATATTTCTAGCATCATTCTTGGCCATTCTTTATGTTTTTTTAATAAACTATATGTTGTCCATGCACTGACGTAGACTTCCATGGTTTTATAAAAATATTCTTGAAATATTTTAACTAGCTCAAGTGATGGTAGCTTATCTATGAGAAGAGATGTGGTGGCTACATGCCTTCTAAATTGTGTTACAATGAGGTTTGAAGGCCTATTTATTATTGAAAAACAATAGAAAACCCTAACCTTAGGAGATGAAGAGCCAAAAGTTTGTGGGCCCCGTTGCGGTAAATTGGTACATCAACTTCCCGGGGTCGTAACTTTGGCATACGATCTATGTTTGATGTGTATGATACCTCGTTAGAAATATCTATCCAAGGACTACAACTCTTAACTACAAACCCCTACCACAAATTTCCAATTTACTTTTTTTCCAAAAAAAAAACATCATTTAGGGCTTCAAAACAGCTCCAAAAGTTTAGGACCCAAATAACTACCAAAAATAGTAAATTGTGCTACAATTAACGAAACTGAAAGAAACAGTGATGGGGATCCAAGTGGAATAGGTGGGTGGCCACCAATATCCACCTAGATCATGTTATTACTTGAGTAGGTCAGCTATTTGGTTGTTTTATTTTCTAATTGGTAATTACCTATCTTGGACATTTTAGTCCGATCACCATTTGAAATATCAACTTGTGTATATTTTGTTTCACCATCCATCCCCTTAGGTGCCTTTGATTTGTACAATTTTCTCCCTCTTTCACGTACCTCGTTATACATTGAAGGGAAGTCAATTTTCTCTTATTGCTCTAGGTTAACATGCTTAGACATTATTAACATACATTTTATTTATTCATCGCCTAAGGATGATCTTTCCTCCACCTAAATAAATTCCCTTAAAATATTCATTTCCATGTCAATTTATCAATTTCTTTGAATATTTTGACCATGGCATGATCTTTTTGTTGCGGATTGAGACAAAACCTATGTCAAATGTCAATTTATCCTTTTCTTGCATAATTTTTCGACTTGACCTTTCTATATGATTGCTAATATCCTTGATTGCTTCTTGTAGCTCAACTTCTATAGGGAAAGGCGAACACCCTATAATGTTTTCGTTGGGCTCCTATAAAATGCATGTGTCTCTTATGGATTCTTCAATTTTGTACCACTTATGTGGAAAATCGTTGGGAACAAGTGTAACCAAACTCATTTATCTATATAATTAATTCTTTGTCACTTCTTTTCATAGTCTTGAATAGGGCCTTTGAAACCCTATTTTTAATTTTACTATATTGGTTGCAATGGCAATATTCTTCCCTCTAAACATATCAATAATTGTGGTCGTGGTACATGTATGACATAGAGGTGCATGTGTATCCCGCCATCGTGTGGTTTAGCTTGCAAATGACTACACTAAGCTTTGCAGTCGTCGTAGCTCTCTGATAAACTTTGAAACCTCATCAATATGGATTGTAAGTAGTTCATGTTCCTTAAATATTAAGGGTGGCATTATGGCCAACTTTGTGTTTGTAGTATTATACATGGATATTATTTAATCCATTTTTTTGTGTATATAGTGGGAATCAATTTGATTTAATCCATTTTTTTCGTATTTTGACCCAAAGATTTATTCATCAATGCCAAATATATGGGGATACATTAAAAAAAAATTAACAACATAAAAGTTGACCACAATTAATATCCACTTGATTAGCAATTTTACATCTCTTAAGATATAAATTTGTTTGATAAATTTATAGTTTGTTAATTTCAAGAAATTCTTAGACCTAACTAAGTCATGTTTTCCCATGTTGACCCTTTTGAAAGAATATTGATTTTAAATCCAAAATTAATCATAACCTGTAGAAGCAAAACTCATTTGACGTCCACGTCAACTTATGGATCATAGTTATCATCGAATCTTTCTTGTTGAGTCACTTGGCATTGATTCTTTCATGACCTCTTCACATTCTTTACGAATATTTAATAATTCTAATAGCCCAGAGACTAACTCTTCTTTTAGTGGGTTGAGAACTCATTTGAGGTCGTGTCCTTCATTCCTTCTTGGTTCCTTTTCTATTTAAATTCATCTCAATTTCCTTCTTTTAATATATGATTTAATAGACTGAGTTACCTTTACCTTTTAGGGTTTGGTGCCAATTATCTTTCTTGAAAGGTTTCATTCAAGGTGTTTTATTTAATTGTGTAGATTTCAACCTTATACAATTAATTTTTGCAAACGGATTTTTAATTAAAATAGAAAATATGCAATGGAAAACACACACATAAAGATTTTTTCTCGGAAACCCAAAATTTCAACCGGGAAAACCAACCAAATATTTTTCAATATACGTTTTCTTGTACAATGCTACAATACAATATATATCCTACAACACCATGAACCACCAATCCATTTTTCCTTGATTAGAATATATTTGTATTTCTTTAACCAAAAATAGTAACCACCATGCACTAGAAAAGCGCTTTTAACAAAAAACATGTACCGAAAACTACTAAAATCAGAGGCAAAAAACTGCCCAAAATAGTCTTTTTCGAGAACATTGCTCATGAACCCTTGTGCACTTTATAATGTGTGAGGATAATCATGCAAACAATATAAAACATACCCACAAATTTAACATTTCCCTCTTTCTTTGCTCTTGATCTAATAATCACATTTAAGTTCTCAGTGTTATACACCTCATGTAGTGGCATACATTGCAAGAGATTAATAGTTCCCCTATTCCTGATTTTTTTAGCATAATTTGGATATCTTCGAAGGAGTGATCACAGACTCCACATATGATACAATATTTAAGGTTAGTCCCATATTTTAATGAACAATTTAGGTTGATACAGTTCATGCATGGTATTTCTTTCTAAGTCCTCCTCGACCTCGTTCTCTTTGATTTCCATACTAGCCATAGTAACCTCCTCAATATCCAACTTGATCTTGATACAATCCATCACCTCCTCTACTTGGTTGACCCAAGTATTTATTATGTCACTTGTATATTATAAACCATTCAATAATTTGGTTTGTTGGCACTTGACCATTATGTTTGCACTCAACTATGTTATGTGTAAATTTATTGCATATGGCACACCATTTGGATTTCATGTTTTCCAAATTGCCTGAGTAGTATTTTGCGGCATGGTTTGTTATAATTTGACATATTTTATAATAATATTCAGTTGGACTAGATTTTAATATTGATGTTTTTCATTTGCTTCATAATGCTTGTTATAATATTTCATGTGCCCTCGTTCACACAGAAAGTGTGTCATAACTCACTTCTCCTTAAGGGAGATATTGCAATGACTACTACATCACCAGCATTTTTTCCCTTGTCTAGTGAGGATGCAATCTAGTCATAATTTGATTCAATCTATTGTGTTTTTTTAAGGGAATATTCATAGCATTGTATCTCATGCATCCTTAGTGGTGCCTTGATTCTTTAAACTAGTCCCACAACAAATCATTATATGAGTAATCCTTAATTGATGGAATATGGGATCTAGCTAAGAAGATCCTTGAACTATTTATCATATTCTCATAATGACATGCTTAACATCAATTTCATTTATTTTCAATTTTTGTGCTACTAGGTGATTGTTATCTTGTGTTTTGAAATATGACATAAAATTACTCTAAATCTCCACTTTAGTTCATGTTTGGTTGTCGGTGAAATTCATAAACCATGTTAGGGCTCTTTTTATTAGTGCCTTGGTCAATTATGTTATTTGTTCTATCTCATTTATTATGTTTTCGATCCATATTTATGAAGGAACGAAATGAAATACAAATATGAACATAAACATAGAGATACAACGAAAATAACTTCAATTCATTAATAATAAGGTATTGAAAATTGTTTACATGCAGAATGGAAATAAACTAGCTCAAGCAATGGTAGCTTATCTCTGAGAAGAGATGTGGCGGCTACATGCCTTCTGACCTATGTTACAATCAGACTCAAAGGCCTATTTATTATTAAGAAACAGTGAAAAACCCTAAACATCCAAAAATCTAACCCTAGGAGATGAAGCTCCAAAAGTCTGTGGGCCCTGTTAGGGTAAATTGGTACATTAATTTCTCGAGCTTCAAACTTTGGCATAGGATCTCCATTTGAAATGTATAATAACTCATTATAAATATATATCCGAGGACTACAACTTTCGACTCAAAACTCCTAACACAAATTTTAAGTTTGTTTGATTTCCAAAAAAATGTTGTTTAAGGCCTCAAAACGGCTTTGGAAGTTTAAGGCCCGAAAAACTGCCAAAATTAGTAAATTGTGCTAGAATTAAAGAAATTGAAAGAAAGAATGGTGTGGGTGCAAGTGGAATAGGTGGATGGCCACTAATATCCACCTGGATCAATCCTCCCCCTTAGGAAGCAATGGTCCCCATTGCATTGAGTGCCTCCATGAGATGGGCATACTTCTATTGAACTTAGTCCTTGGTGAGCCACTTTCCTTGGTGTAGGAGTTGGTTAGTTTTGACAACCTGATATAGTTAGATCTTCGGCTAGTGAGTTCTCATGATATGCATGTCCATGATACAATAATTTGTGGCATGTTCCTTGCAATCTTGGTTTATCTCTATTGGTGTGATTTCTTCTACAATGTTTGATGTGTCCAGTAATGGTGGAAAGTATGGCCGAAAGCAGTCTACATTGAAAACTAGGTGCAGTCCAAGGAATGGGAATGTTCAGTTCAAAATCATTGTCTCCCACAACCTTGGTGATGGTGTAAGGCCGATATCGGAGTGGTTTGAGCTTCTAATGGGCTACAATAAGGCGTTCTTTCTGCAAATGCAACCAAACTTTTTCACCCACCTGAAACTTGTGTGGTACCCAATGTTGATCATGTCATTGATTGTACTTGCCATTTGACTTCTCCAAGATGTTGTGAACCTGCTAGCGGATGTACTAGATGAGTTCAATAAACCTAGTTTCTTTATCAACCTCAGGTTGTACATGTGTGGATTTTGTTTATGTAGTCGCATGAGGCATGGCGACATCAATTAGACACAATGGTTGAAATCCCAGACCCACTTGAAAGGGACTACGACCAATCAAGCTACTGAGAGCTCTGTTATAGTTTTGCTGCACAAAGAGAACACTGTCATCCCAAATTCGTGGATGCTTGGAGTTGTACATGTAGATTATGTGCACTATCATCTTGTTGATGACCTTTGTCTGGCCATCAATCTTGGGATGGAATGTGATCAACTTGGTGAGCTTGGTGTCCAATAGTGTCCAAAGGATCGACCAAAATGTGCTCAGGAACCCACAATATCGATCTGATATAATGGTCTAGAAGATCCCAAAATGTACCCACACTCATTCAAAGAATAGTTTGGTAGTGTCCTTTGTTGTGATACTCTTCTTGCAGGCTGCCAATATAGTCATCTTAGAAAATTTGTCCACAACCATAAATACATAGTCATTACCATCCTTTGTAGAAGGGAGGCCAGGAAAATAGTCCATGGAGATGGATTCTCAAGATTGGATGGGAGTAGGTAGAGGAGTGTATAGGCCTTTCTTCTTAATGATTGGCTCGAAAATGGCATAGGCTGCGCAGGATCTGATATATTTTCCAACACCTTGTCGGGGTTTTGGAAAATAAAAGTACTTTTGTAGGACGACCACAATCTTCTCCAAACCAAAGTGTCTTGCGACCTGACTATAGTGCGCCTCCCAAATCAGCTTGGCATGCTTGCTTGAAGGAACAAAAAGGTGGCCCAAGAAGCATAATAATGCGTCATAGAGGTGGAAATTGGGAACTTGCTTGCCATCCACTAGCATCTGGTATGTGGTTGTGAAATCTAGATCATTTTTTTATAGTTGTAGCCATCCAGGCATATCGTGGCCACAAGAGTTTAGAATAGTAGTTAATGTTGCAACTAGGGGTTGGTTGTGGCAATCTATACAATGATTGGTGCTACCGTTTTTGTATTTAATGTTCAAGTGGAATTGTTGCATATATTTAGACCACTTCTTATGGCGATCGTTTTGCGACTTCCCTTGTGTCTGTATAAATTTAAGAGGTCGGTGATCGATGTGGATGACCATATCCTTCCCAAAATGTAATGTTTCCATTTCCAACAAGGTTGCACGATAGAATACATCTATTAATCATAGGTGGGGTACTTCTAAATTGTATCGGAAAGTGTCTCACTATGATAGGCCACCTGATGCCCATGCTGGGTGAGGACTACACCAATAGCATAGTCAGAGGTGTATGTCTCAATTTCAAATGGCTGTTGCAAGTCTAGAAATGTGAGTATAGGTGCAGATCAGAGGTGTTGCTTTAGCTCAACGAATGCTTTATGTTGGACTCAGACCAAGATAACTTTGTTCTTGCTCCACCATTGGTAATATGACTCAAAGACCAAGTGACATAGGAGAATCCCAATATGAACCTTCGATAAAAAAATTTCAAGGCCCAAAAAGCTACAAAGCTCTATTAGAGTGGATGGGGTTGGCAAATCTCGAATGAATTGGATCTTAGGTGGATCCATATGCACGCCTTGCTCATATATGATGTAACCCATATACTGTGTCTTGCTCATGCCAAAGGTACATTTCTCCAAGTTAGCACACAGTTTGTGTTTCCGCAAGGTTTGAAGAACCTACCAAATATGTTGCAAGTGATCTTCCCAACTCTTGTTGAAGATGCGGATGTTTTCCAGTTAAAAAGCCATGAATCAGTTGGTGAAGGGTTGCAATATGTCATCCATCAACCTCATAAAATTAGCAGGGGCATTAGTCAACCCGAAGGGCATCACCAACCATTAAAAAAGGCCTTCCTTGGATTTTAAGGCGATCTTCCACACATCTGTGGGCTCCATTGGAACCTGGTGATATCCAAACTTTAGATCGATCTTATTGAAATATTTTGCCCCTTTGAGCTAGTCCAGAATGTTATCAATATGTGGGATTGGATACCTATTCCTGACAATGATTTTGTTTAGTGCTTGATAATCATTACAGAGCCTTCAGGTCCCATCCTTCTTCTGTAGAAGTACAGTCAGGCTTCCACAGGGGGAGGAACTTGGTCGGATGTACCCTTTTTGCAACAACTCCTAAAAAAATTTCTTGATCTCTTCATTTTCCATAATGGAGCGACGATATATCGGGCCATTTGGTAGGGGTGCTCCAGGAATCAAATCGATTGAATGCTTGACCTCATAGTGCAAGGGTACCCCTATGGGTGAGGAGAAGATGTCTTTGTATTCTTCCACGACCTTATCCACTTGATTCCGTTGTGTGGAGGAGCCCTTCTTGAAGGCCATGGATGTGGCCACGATATCCCCATTACTTTGAGATCAAATTAGAAGGAAAACAAATTTCCCGATCTGGGATATGATCTTACTGCATTGCTTAGCAGAGATCAAAGAGATGGTGGTAGGTGGGGCTACCTCTGGTATCCTATATAAATTATTTCCCAAAGTAATAATAATAGTGTGAGGCCTAGACTCATACACAACATGACGCTTCTACAAATATGGTTGGCCTACTAATACATCACAAACTTCAAGAGGAGTGTAACAGCCCTAGTTAAAAAGCCTTGTAAAAATATATAAGACCACGGTCATGGGACATGTATTCCAATATTAATGGTGGGAAAAACATCCTATTGCATGTTCATTTCAGTTATTATGGTTAAGGAAATTGGCAAAGGCAATGGCAAAGTCTTTGGAAAGGCAAGAGGCATAAATTGGAATTTTATTTATGAAAATAATGGAAATTAGGAGAAAAGGAAGGTGAAGTCTCACAGGTTGCATGTGAGGAAGAAAATGAAGGAAAATAATGGAAATTGAAGAAAATAGAGACCTCGTTGATAAAAAGGTTTCTGAGGATCAATGGGAGGGCTTGGTCAGTCCAGACTTTTGTCAGATCAGTTTTGGAGCTCTCCCTCTATTCTCTCTATCATACTCTTGAACACTTAGAGTTTTCTTGGAGCAATCTTGGAGAGTGTGGCATACTTGGAGTTTTGGAGCAAGAAGGCAAAGGAAGAACATGAAAGTGCAAGAAGACATCAGGATCAACAACTACAATGAGTTTTTCTTGTAGGTACTGAGTTGCATGTATGTTTTCCTCACTATTTTTGACATGCATGTCATATGCATGTGGTTTATTGGTCATCATCTGTCACTGGCATGGAAGATTGTATGGGTTGACGATGGATTTGCCTAACCTTTCCATTTCCTGAATAGCCATGGTGTTGTGCATTTAATTCTTTGTTTTCTGGTTGGTTCTCATGTTTCCTTTAGCTTGGGTTAAGTTACTAGTTCCAGGAATCCCTAGTTGGACAAATGCTCTGGAGGCCCTGTAACAACTTGGTTTAATTTAGTAGTCTTGGAAGCCTTGGTTGGACAAACGCTTTGGAAGCCCTTGGTGGGTTGAGTTACTAATTCTGGAAGCCCTGGTTGGAAAAATGCTCTAGAGGCCTGGAATAATTGTGGGTTGAGTTACTAGTCCTGGAAGCCTTGGTTGGAACAAACGCTCTAGAGCCCTGGAAGGCTTAGGTAAAGACCAATCTGATTATGGTTTTGTGATGTCTGACCATGAGGTGGAATCATTGTTTGATGGGTTGAGGTGGTTGGCCTCTGGAAGCCCTAGATGGTTTTGGATTGATGTGTTTTATGAGATATTGTATTCATACTTGGAATATGGCATGGGGGTGACTGGATGAAGAGAGATTTGGCTCAGCCATGTCTATGGTCGGGTGGTTCGTGGAAGTCCCACAACAGGTTGGCCTTTGCATCATTAATATGAGGTTATTTCTCCTTTTTATTTTGTGAGTGTTGTAGTGGTTTATATGTGGGTTATATAGTTGTTGTTTCCTTCATATTTTTGTTGTTATTATGCTGGTTATAAGCATGCATTATGGCAGTGATGATGTATGGCTCTCCTCATGTGTTTGATTTATAAATGAATGAATAATATATCTATTACCTAATAGATGATATTGTAGCTAATGATATAAGGGAACAATGCTTCTTAGCGATTCTCATATAAGTATGAGACCCCTATGCTAAGATTTGTTGTTTACACCTGTATATTACATATTTGTGATATGGTTGACGAAATGTCTGTCATGGCTAGTAGGGGTCCAGTCAAGGGCTTGTTTAAGTAATTGAATTTGTATCATCATTCCATTGTTACCTTTCTATTCTGAAGTTGTCATTTAGTTTTGGGCAGTGACCTAGGCTCCGAGCCTGAAAACAATGGCTCAAATGTCGAGGGTGCATGCACAACACTGGGCAAAAAAGCCCCTAGACGCTGGCATATCATGCTGTGGGAGCTTCTAGAGCCCTCTTGACGCATGCATGCCCATATCATCGGAGCGTCTGGGGGTTAATTGGTCTAAAAAATTAGTGGGACTCATGGGATGGTTACGTGAGATGTTGGGATGGTTCCTGAGAGTCTTGTTGCTGATGTGGAAGGTTTGTATGGTGTGTTTCCATCGGTTCCACTTCCCTAAGGTGACTTAGGAGGTAAAATCATAACTAGTAACTTCTCTTCACATTTTTTCCCCGGTTGGATAATTACTTAGGTAGATGTGGGAGGAGGGTGTTATAGAGTGGTATCATATCATGGTTCACCACTCAAGCTCGATGGGTTGTGTGTTGGTCATGCTTTCATGCCAGTTGCATAAGTGTTCCTCATGCTTGTAGTCCATGTGCTTGTTGCATTTGCATGGTGTTGATCATGGTTGTAGTGATGTCGCCATGTGAAGGTTGATGATGTTGTTGTTGGGATGCTTTATTCATGAATGCATGTCAGTTGTATATGCATTTGTTATGCATGTCAGTGTCCATATGTTATTATGCATGCATTTTCATGGTTATATTTATGCATTATGCATGCATAGTAGTTTAAACATGCATTGTGAAGCCATTGTATGCATTTTAGGTCATCAAGATGCTACTAGTATGTTATGATGTTGATGTGTTTGCTGAGATAGATCGGGAGATGTAGACCATCAAAGTGAAGTTGCAACATTAGAGCTCGAGGCAAGAGCATGTCATCATACAAGTTTGTATGTTGGGCATGCATGTATGTAGGTTATGGATTGTTATATGCATTATGGTTATGTGTATGCCTTTCATTCTATTGATGTTATGGTTACATTCATGATAAATGCTAGTTGATTAGTGTAGTCATATACACATGTGCCAAATAGTCATGAATGATAGTAATGTGTGGTTGTATGCATTGCTATTGTTGTTTTATGTTAGATAAATTAATGAATTATGTTATATGTTGTTGATGAGCATGATATATAACTTGTTGTTATATGCTAGTAACTTTATCATTAGGGTTATTACATTAAGATCTTGATGCTATATGTATCATACTAATTTGGATTAGTCTATGAAAATGGTTAAGGTTATGACATTTAGGTATGAGTTAATATGTTGTGATAGTATGTCATACTATTCTAGATTGATCGTCCATACATGATTGTTAAGCATGAACGACAAATGTTTACGAGCTTATGGTGTGAACATGTTAGTTAGTTACCGTTATGGATATCATGATCTTATTTGTGCTTGAGCTGATGTGTTGTAAAGTTATTTGTGCTAACTATATTGATTGCGCAAACAAGATAGCCTCCCCTAAGATATATTAAGGTATGAGTTTGCTTTTGTCTTCTACTTGGTGCTTGAATGCTTGATTATGTCATCTATTTGGTGTTGGATTGTTTAGTGTCTATTATGTCATTTACCTGTTGTTTTAATGTTTGATTAATTGCAAGATATTAGTATGTTTCTATAAGGTTGCATGAAGAGATGATCTTGTTTTAAGATGGTTGTACAAATACATATATGTTGAGACAACTGATCTGTACTTGAGTGTAAGTAGGTGATAGTTGTAGCATTATGTATTATGACTCGTGAATGTGAGTTGATTGTTGAGTATGGCATGGTTATTAGACTCGGTAAAGGTTGATTTAAAATTAATATACATGATGTCTTGATCTTTGGAATATGTGATCGATATGTGTGAACAATTGCAAGAAACATGCTTGGTATTAGCATGACAAGGTAATAGTTGATATAATTATCCATTGGGTGACGTGACAGTACATAATGAGAGTCAGTTGCAACAAGGCAAAGGTAAAAGAAAGGAATTGGGTGAGAATTCCTTTGGCTATGTTTGGAAATCGCAATTCCAAACAAATGAGTGCTTTGCATACCAGAAGTCTTCTTAACCTTGATTTCGTTTGACATTATGTGGGTATGTGCTATATTCATGGACATGTGTTTTCCAGGTATAACAATTGGTGTCTAGTTATAGATATATATATCAAAGGAATTGGAGTCCCTTGAGAGATGGTGTGGATGTGTTTAGTTGCAAGATAGTATGCTTGGCACAACAAGGTAAGGTAATCAATGTATTGTTATGTTTATTTATGCATTGATAGTTATCTGTTAATGGCAGTATGATGCAAGGGATTGCATGGAAAATAGGCTACCATGAAATCTCTAATAAGGCTCAAGTTGATCTTTCCCTTGGAAGCACTGGGAACCATGGGGATTGAGTCATGGCATATGTTGTCAGCCTTGTGCTTTTGGTATTTTGGTGATTTGTTGTGTTTGATTGCAGTTTTGTTTGTGGCTTTTGCATGGCCATGCCACTTTGTTTGTGGTGTCGTATTATTCTTGATTTTCCATGGTTTTCTTCTTGTTTTCTTCTCATTCTTGCTTTTGATGTTTTGATTCTCGGGAATTGGTTGGGAAAGAAGAAAGTTGATGGAACTTTGGGAGAGCTCTGTGGAACCCAACAGGTAATGAAAGACTTGGATGAAGCTGGTGCATGTGTAAGAGTAGCTAAAAGTAAGAGTATGACAATCGGCTAATTTGGTTGGGTTCATTATTGTAAATGGATGATAGCAGGAAAATCATGAGAAAACTAACATGAAAGGTAAAGTGAATGGATGTGAGGCATCTAATCCCTTGGTTACGTTGGGAATGATTGTTCTCAATGTTGTGCATGTTGTGCATGGATAAAGGGATTTTTCTTAACCTTGACCTTATGCTATCTAGCAATTATGTTGTGATCATAATTATGTTGATGTTTATATATGTATACATGTATGTATGTATGTATGCATGTATGTCATTGTTTGACAGGGTCGTCAAGGATCACGATCGTTTTATGCAAATGTTTGTATGTATATATGTATATATGTATGTCGTTGTTTGACATGACCATGATTGTTTTATGCTAATGATTATATATATGTATGTATCTATGTATCTATGTCATTGTCTAATAGGGTTGTCAGGGATCATTCTTGTGGAGGAATGACTACTTATGCGTGTAAATGGCATAAAGAGGTTCCTGGTTTATGACGAATCAAGTGGGAAGATTATTCATGACAAATATATGAGGTCAATATCATGTAGATATGAATTTATATTATACGTTAATATTATGCCTATGTTTATGTTATGACAGGTAACGTTGAAGGATACATCAGCGAAATGAAAGTAGTGTGGTCTTTGGCATGCTAGGAAAAGCATGGATAAGACACTGGAAGCAAGGTTTTTTGGTAGAGATAGCTTGGTTTTGGATGTGCGGTACTACTATTGTGCATATGTTGTACATGTTGCATATGTGATGTTGTGAGAATGTGGTGGTCTGTATATATAGTGTGTGTACATGTTGTTTATGCAATGTTATGTACAGGGTGGTATAGATAGTGTTGTGTGAATATTGCATATGTAGTGTTTGGTATAGATGATGTTATGTACATGTTGGATATGCGGTGTTGTGTACATATCGTACTGTGCGCATGTTGGATATGCGATGTTGTGTGCATATGGTGTTGTGCGCATGTTGGATATGCGGTGTTGTGTACATATGATGTTATATACATGTTGTATATGCAGTGCTATGTACATATGGTGTTGTGTGCATGTTGTGCATATGGTACTATGTACATATGGTCTTGTGTGCATGACTGTACATGTGGTGTTGTGTACATGTTGTACATGTGGTGTTGTGTGCAGATGGTGTTGTGTGCATGTGGCGTTGTGTACATGTGGTGTCCTGTACATGTCGTCCATGTGGTGTTGTATACATGTGGTATTGTGTACACCTTGTACAGGTGGTGCGGTGTACTGTGGCATCGTGTACATGTTGTGCATGTGGTGTCGTGTACATGTAATGTTGTGTACGTGTTGTGCAGGTGGTGTTGTGTATAGGTGGAATTGTGTATATGTTGTACATGTGGTACTGGTGTACATGTGGTATTATGTGTTTGTTGTACATGTTGTGTTGTGTACATGTGGTACTACATATGTGCATTATGTAGTCGTGACATGTGTATTCATTGTGTTGTATGTTGTGTACTTATACGTATTGTGTTGTACATCATGTGTAAGTGTATGTGTTGTGTGGTGGTGTACATCAGATGTAAGCGTATGTATTGTGTTGTGTTGTACATTGTGTGTAGGTGTATGTGTTGTATGTCAGGAGTAGGTGCATGTATTGCATGGTGTTGCATGTCAGGTGTAGGTGCATGTATTGCATGGTGTTGTATGTCAAGTGTAGGTGCATGTATTGCATGGTGTTGTATGTCATGTGTGGTTTTTTGTGTGGGATGTACACTATGTGTATGTGTACATGGTTGAAGAGAAGGAACTGGGTGTTTGTCAGGTGTGGCAACTGATCCAGTGTGCGTACGGAATAAGGACAAAGCTAGAAACTAAAGATTGATTATAGGATAAGTATCAATATGTTATTTCAGTTTTATTATGCATGTGATTTATGATTCTAGTCTATGATTATTACATGTGATTTATGATTCTGTTTTATGATGGTTACATGTGATTTATGATTTTGATCTATGATGGTTGTGTTTTGAGATAACCTGATATGATATGTTTATATATGATGATTTGGTCAAGATGCTAGATTGAATTGTTGTGACAAGAAGTGAACATAATTGTAAATATACCTTATTTACAGGCACCCAATGAGGTATGATTTGAATTTATTTCAATTTATTTTGAATCTAATGGAAATTATGTGCTTGGTACATGAAAGCATGAAATGCTTGATTGGGTGGTTGAAATTGACTACAAGAATTAGCAGCAATAGCAAGAGGAATTGGAATAGGCAGCAGTATGTTGTTCAAGCATTCAGGAGCAGGGCCATCGTGGGACACTGGTACCAATAGTGTCCATTGATTTCCATGAGCATGTTATGACTGGTATGATGGTTTTAAGGAAGGGATATGCCTTGTTTTTTTGGACCATCTGATGTGAGGAAACCTTGTCGAGGGATGGACTGCCCTGGATGGGGGTGCGAGCGAAACTTGGAAGGTGTGTGAATGCATAGAAGGGGGCGATTGGATTGCCTTAGGGATTGTGTACTAGAGAATAGAAGGCCAGGGATATATATTTTTTGGTCATTAGCATTTCCAGATGGAATCAGATGCACATTGGGAATGTGCCCTAGAACAATGAGTCAATAATTGTTCACTGAGAGGACAAGTGGCATTAGATTGTAGCGTTGGACATTGGATGCAGATTTGACCTTGCGGTGGATTCTGGACTTCCTAGGAAGGAGGTGAATCCTGGTACTACTTTGAGGGTGGAGTGTGAAGCTCTGGATTCCCTTATTACGGATTCGGGCATTGTATCCTTTTATTTGTTGGTTGAGAAAATGTGCACATGTGTATATGTGTATATCATTGTAAATATTGTATCAATCTAGATTTATAAAGCTCCATAGACGGTATGATTATTTGTTGCACGAAGCAAATGTGTATGTATGTATATGTGGTTATTATTGTAATGTTGTAATGAGTTGTGTTATAGAGCTACAGTAAACGATATGTTTGCCATGTTTTAGCAGATGGACATTGTAAATACTACCTCGATCTAAGTTATAAAGCTCCATGGCAGTATGTTTTTCTTACAACAACCTTGTTGGTTGTAGGTGTTGTTGAACATTAAGGACGATGTTCCCCCAAGGGGGAGGGTGTTGTAATAGCCCTAGTTAAAAATCCATGTAAAAATATATAAGACCACGATCATGGGACATGTATTCCAAGCTGAATGGTGGGAAAAACATCCTAGTGGGTGTTCATTTCAGTTATTATGGCTAAGGAAATTGGCAAAGGAAATGACAAAGGTTTTGGAAAGGCAAGAGGCATTAATTGGCATTTTATTTATGAAAATAATGGAAATAAGGAGAAAAGGAAGGTGAAAGGTCACAGGTTGCATGTGAGGAGGAAAATGAAGGAAAAAAATGGAAATTGAAGAAAAATAGAGGCCTCATTAATAAAAAGGCTTCTGAGGATCAGTGGGCTGGCTTGGTCAGTCTAAACTTTTGTCAGCTCAGTTTTGGAGCTCTCTCTCTCTTCTCTCTCTCATACTCTTGGACACTTGAGTTTTCTTGGAGAACTCTTGTAGATTGTGGCATACTTGGAGTTTTGGAGCAAGAAGGCAAAGGAAGAGAAGGAAAGCGTAAGAGGACATGGGGATCAGCAGCTACAGTGGGTTTTTCTTGTAGGTACCATGTTGCATGTATGTTTTCCTCACTAGTTTTGGCATGCATGGCATATGCATGTTGTTCATTGGTCATGATCGGTCACTGGAATGGAGGATTGCCTGGATTGATAGTGTATTTTCCTAGCCTTTCCATTTCCTGGATAGCCATGGTGTTTTGGGCTTAGTTCTTTGTTTTCTGGTTGGTTCTCGTGTTTCCTTTAGCTTGGGTTGAGTTACTAGTTCTTGGAAGCCCTACTTGGAAAAATGCTCTAGAATCCTTGTAACAGCATGGGTTTGCTTACTAGTCCTGGAAGCCTTGGTTGGACAAACAATATGGAATCCCTTGGTGGGTTGAGTTACTAGTCTTGGAATCCCTGGTTGGACAAACACTCTGGAAGCTTAGAATAAGTTGTGGGTTGAGTTACTGGTCCTGGAAGCCTTGATTGGAACAAACACTCTGGAGCCCTAGAGGCTTGGGTAGAGACCAATCTGATGATGGTTTTGTGATGTTTGGCCATGAGGTGGAATCATTGTTTGATGAGTTGAGGTGGTTGGCCTCTAGAAGCCCTGGATGGTTTTGGATTGATGTGTTTTATGAGATCCCATTAATGCTTGGAATATGGCATGGGGGTGACTAGTTGAAGAGAGATTTGAAGAGACAACTAAACATGAATATCGAAAACTACCTATTCCATTACATATTTTGTATTTGAAGAATTTCCAAAATACCCTCAAAACTTTATATATTTTCACTTCAATTCATGGCTAGAGATAATTATGGGGTTGCTCCTCTAGGGTTTCCCCTCTTAGTTCTCTTAAGGGAAGAACTTCATTCAAATTAGGAACAACATAGTTAACTTTCTTTTCCAAGTTATCCTAGGGGTGAATAGATTGCTAACTCTAAATAGGGATCTATTGAAATTCTTCCAATAGTCACCTAAGAAAGTTGATTTCTTCATTCATCTATCACAATAGTGTTTGATGTTCCACTGAGATATCCATAATTGTGGATAGGTCGGTAGCAAGGTGGTTATGATATAGTTGCAATTGCAATATCTCTTCTTAAATTTTTTGCATATGCTAGTTCTCCATCTTTCACTTCAATCTTCTCCACACAACAATCCAAAATATTTCTTCCCCATCACTCATGTGCCTCCCTGTTGGAGAGGTAAATCCCCTCTACGGATAGAGGCGATCCCTACTAGCCCAGAACGGGTCTAGCAACAATAAATCAACGTTACTCTGCAAGTTCCTAGTTGCAATTAACAAGTGGGTAATGAACACCTACTTGGATTCCAACGCTAAGTTTGACGAAGAGATGACGCTCTCGCTCCTTCGCTCCAACCGGTCACAATCCTCCACTATCCTCGTGGGCGGACACCTGCACAAGCAAAGAGAAGACAAACACAAGCGTAAAATCTAGTAAAAGCAACTATACATCAGTCAGAAAGGATGTAATTCACATTAACCATCATAAGACATATGAGAATGGAACCATAACAGTAGTAATCTATCTTTTATTAATCAAAACAGAGAAAGGTACAACCAATGTTCTGACGCTGAGTCCTTCTCTGGAGGGTTCAGCCAGCAAGTCTCACAAGCATTCACCCTTGAAGGTAGATCTCCCAAGACACACAACTCTCTCTCTCACACAAGACAACAAACTTGATAACCTTCCTTAATCTCTCTAGCAATCCACACTCAACACACCAAATGCCTATTAAGAGCAGCACTAAAGCACTATGAATTCCTCTATGTCAAAGTCTATATGTTCCAAAACTAGCTGCTCATGGCAATGGTGGAGGCTTATATAGGAGAAAGAGTCTCCATGAATAGTGAAAGGATGAGCTTATCTCCAAGAAAGGTGGCTCATAAGGCGAACATACATGCCATAGAAGGGAGGGCGAACTTTACAAAGCCAACAACCAGGTCTGGAGTCATCTGGAAGGCTGGCTCTTAGAACAAACTCGCCCAAACAGGATCAGCGCGGGTGCATAACTGGGCTGGCGCGCTGGCATCGCATCTCAATTATAGAAGAGGTCTGGTCAGCGCGATTTTATACAGGCGGAGGGTGCGCTGTCTATGAAATCCGACCAGCGCGGAAAACCCGCGTGCTTCCGCGCTGGCAGCGCATCAGTCGCACTAGAGGCTGCCAGTCAGCGTGGTTATTTCAATAATAGTTGCGATGATCCAATAAACTTAGGCAAAGAGGGTTTTTTGGCCATTTCAGAGAGCATGAGCATGGTGGGTTTGGTTTTATGACACAGTAGGGAGACTGACAAGGAGACAGTGACAATTTACTGTGTAACAGATGCCCCCTAAAGCATGAAGCCCGAGAGAGTGGGAGGGGT
>APFE031331482.1:10287-23570 GCA_000404065.3 Pinus taeda | reverse complement strand
ACATTAACCATCATAAGACATATGAGAATGGAACCATAACAGTAGTAATCTATCTTTTATTAATCAAAACAGAGAAAGGTACAACCAATGTTCTGACGCTGAGTCCTTCTCTGGAGGGTTCAGCCAGCAAGTCTCACAAGCATTCACCCTTGAAGGTAGATCTCCCAAGACACACAACTCTCTCTCTCACACAAGACAACAAACTTGATAACCTTCCTTAATCTCTCTAGCAATCCACACTCAACACACCAAATGCCTATTAAGAGCAGCACTAAAGCACTATGAATTCCTCTATGTCAAAGTCTATATGTTCCAAAACTAGCTGCTCATGGCAATGGTGGAGGCTTATATAGGAGAAAGAGTCTCCATGAATAGTGAAAGGATGAGCTTATCTCTAAGAAAGGTGGCTCATAAGGCGAACAGACATGCCATAGAAGGGAGAGCGAACTTTACAAAGCCAACAACCAGGTCTGGAGTCATCTGGAAGGCTGGTTGTTAGAACAAACTCGCCCAAATAGGATCAGCGCGGGTGCATAACTCAGCTGGCGCGCTAGCATTGCATCTCAATTATAGAAGAGGTCTGGTCAGCGCGATTTTATACAGGCGGAGGGTGCGCTGGCTATGAAATACGACCAACGCAGAAAACCTGCGTGCTTCCGCGCTGGCAGCGCATCAGTCGCACTAGAGGCCGCCAGTGAGTGCGGTTATTTCAATAACAGTCGCGATGATCCAATAAACTTAGGCAAAGAGGGTTTTTTGGCCATTTCAGAGAGCATGAGCATGGTGGGTTTGGTTTTATGACACAGTAGGGAGACTGACAAGGAGACAGTGACAATTTACTGTGTAACACTCCCAGTTATGAATCCCGACTCCTTATTACAACAAGGTCAGACCCAACATGAACACTAAGTCAACCTTGATTTTTGATTCACTAATTCTTTTAAAATGTAGTTTCCTTCACTCATTGTGCAACTCCCTTGATTTCCAAATAGAAATTGTACAATGTTTTGGCCATTTGAATTATAGTTCATTTCCCATATCCTACCTTTTCCTCGAGTTGAACTTGAAGGGGCATGACATCCCCATTTTCCTTTAACTCTCCACGTCATGCCATTCAGAGATATGAGGAATGAATTAACTCAAAAGACTATTTGCACTATGCAAAAAATCCATATCTATGTCCATAAAAAATGCTTTAGGCACCATTTCTCTACCCTTTATGGCTTGTGTCCTACAGATTAAATTGATTCTAATGGATGTGAAGCCTCCCAATTTTTTCCTACACCATCATGCTTGCAAGGGGGTTGCAAAGTCCTCATCCCTGATCCATCACTTCCACACATTACTATCATGTCAAGAACATGCCAAAAAACACACCAACACTCTCCACTTCTATATGTCATTGTGGCGGACTTATTTCCCCATGTGCTCCATCTTTTCTCACTACATTGTACCAACATGCAAGCTAGGAAGAGGAATGACCCATATTCTCTATTTAACTTATAACAATTTCCCTTCTTATCATTGACAAGAACACATCTGTGTGTTTTTAGCACAAACACCATGATCTCATATCTCCACATAAAAAGTCACATTGGGTTAAACGATGTAACCATGCCATTCCCTTTCATTCGCCCTTAATGCACCCATCTCCATGGTGGTTCCTATGTTTTCCATTTGATCTACCTCTCTATTATTTTTTCTTGAAACATGGTAAACCAATGTTCTTTCTAAGTTTTAAATTATGATCCATTCTTTTGAGCATTGAGTATGATTTGGAGTTTGAGGGTGAGATGTCTCACTTTAGGTGGTGAATAATAATTTGTAAATCTCTAAATATATCAGCTTTCACAAATTTAATAATGAGACTTGTGTTAATACCCACTATAATGTGTAAGCTTCAACTTGATTATTTTAAGTTGCTCCCAGCCCCCCTGCATATCTTAATTTGAGATGTCCCATAGGGAAAGGAATAACCCCCCAAACCCACCCCCCCCCAACTTTTAAAACTGAATAACATGGGGGTGGGATTTAATCTAGTTATGTTTGCATGAGTCACGAGAACATTTAATATATCTCTTTAGAGGGAATTTTACATATGAATAACTTATGATAATTTCCAATTAGCCTCCTATAGTTAATTATACAACCCAAATATCGAGCTTCAATATTGATAATCATAATAAAGTGGTTCATAGCTAGGGTTATCATTTCCTCCTTACTTTCTAGGGATATGATATACATACACACATTTTCATTTTTGCTTCAAGTGTTTCTTCAAAGACAAAATTCGCTTACTATTTTCAATAGGTTGGCATCACTCGCCATTAACATTTAAATTATCTTATGGATATGTCTCCCATTGACAACAAGATATTATGGGTATGACTATAGAAAGCTCACAATTGTTTATATAACTAAGCTTAAATAAAAATTCAACTGCAAGTGCATAAAAACTTGGTAGAAGGCTTCCACGGCCCCAACATTACCATAATTTCAAAGGATCGACAAGTACCAAATCTAGGCCAAAAGAATGCATCCAAAACCCTTTCAACCTACTCTCAACTTGCCATTTGGTCATATAAGGAGGTCTGAACGTAAGCTTAGAACTCTCCCTCATACAGGGATAAGGTATGATTATACGCCTATTTTCACTTAGATAGGAAAGGGCCTATATTAGGGCTACATATATATGCATGCATGTATATATGAATGTATAATATGTGTGTGTGTGTGTGTGTGTGCGTGTGTGCGTGTGTGTGTGTGTGTGTGTGTGTGCGTGCGCGTGTGTGCGTGTGTGCGTGTGTGCGTGTGCGTGTGTGTGTGTGTGTGTGTGTGCGCGTGTGTGTGTGTGTGTGTGTTTGTGTGCGCGCGCATATATGTACATATATACATACATATATGTGTATATCTACACACACATGTATAGTTATATATGTATACACACACACTTATGCCATTAACCTATATAAAGGAAAAGGAGAGATTATTACAAACTAAAAATTCCTACACACAATTAGATAAAAGAGTCATAACAAAATCCTACCTCCAAAGCTCCAATAAGTAGTATTAGGTGCTAGAAGCCTATAACGGATTAAAAATGAATGCCTTGAATTTGAGGAATATTCTCCAACATTAAGACTTGGTTCTTGTTACACCTACAAGATAATATGTGGTGGGGTGCATAAAGATTTCCCCAAGCTTGTCTATGTAGCCTTTGGGTTCATAAAGTTTCTAAAAGCATGGACATCAATTGAAGGGGCTAAAAGCCAAGGTTAGCATTCCTATGTATACTTACAAAGGAATGTGTTATCATGATGAACAATTTCAAGTCTCAATTTTAGATGTTTTGAGGACTATAATTACTTAGTTTACTCTATCAAATTTAAGAATCCATCCATGTGTCAAAAATATTAGATAAGACAACCTACCATTGGGAAAGCTTGCTTGGGCCTCCTATATATATTCATCATCAAGCGCCCAATCAAAGTAATTTTACCAACCAATATTCTTACTAGTATATAGATAAAGGCCATTAGCCATATCCTCCTATGTACAAGTTTGTAACCAAAGATATACCAAGGCTCTACCGTCCAATATGTCGTAGGAATAGGAAACTAATTGCCCATTAATATCATCAATATCATTTACCATTCATTATCCATAAAATTTATAATAATCAAGCATGAAACATTCAATCAATAAACATTAATGAAATTAAAAATGATTCATAGCACAATCAAGGACATTTATTTGAACAATATAATTCCTACAACTTATGAAGGGTGAGACCTTTCCCAATTAACCATAGGTTGAACTTTGCCTTTAGCTTTCTACACCTATATGACCCCTAGCCAAAGCATGATACCACTAGGGAAGAAAA
The DNA here is from genome assembly GCA_000404065.3 of Pinus taeda. Classification (NCBI taxonomy): domain Eukaryota; kingdom Viridiplantae; phylum Streptophyta; class Pinopsida; order Pinales; family Pinaceae; genus Pinus; species Pinus taeda. The sequence continues at coordinate 19,687 of APFE031331482.1, read as the reverse complement.
TTTTCAACACACATGAGTTGGCTAGTTGAACAAAACTCTCCTTCACAGGCATAAAATAACCAGGGAACTTCTCTTTTGTACTAAGCTTAGGGTCTCTATGATCTTCAGATGCTTCTCAATTGGTTCACACAAAAAAATAAGGAAATCCCTTCATTAACTTCACAATCCCCCAATAATTTCCTTGCGTCTTACCTCTCATACTTGGCCAACATGTATAAAATGACACCCCCCTTAGCTCAACCAAGTTTTAAAGCTATTTTACAAGAACTTAACATGCAAAAAAAGACCTCTACAAGCCCATAATGCACCAATATGCATCTAATTTGGGAATGGAACTTTTTTGGACCAATTTGTGTATCCAAATTGAGTTATGGTCGCCTAGAATGTTATGATAAACATTCCACTTAAGAATGACAGCCCCCCACTCATGAAAGTCACTTCTCCAAGAACTCATGCATCCCTCTACTCTCCATAGATGTCTAAATGATTGATTGGGTGATTATTCCACTCAATTTTCACCATTCCCACACATTGCTCATGGGTCATCCCTCAAATTTCAAGATGGGTACTTGCCCATATTTCTTATTGAAGTATAAATGAACTCCTCAACCACCACCCAACTTCCATACTCATGGTAGGTGATTGTCTCAAGTACCAATTTCTTCATTCAATGAGTTTTGGGGGTAGAGGGAAAAGTGAAGGCAACCTTTATGAATTTAAAAATTGGGAAAAATGTTTAGTAAGTTTTTTTGGCATTTGAAACACTAACCTACTCCAAATAACCACAACTAACATTTACCTTGCACACCAGTCAGTGGCCTCCTATCTATTGGATTTTTTATTTTTCAACTAGTGGAAGGCAAAATTTCTTGAAATGCATTTTGAAACAACAAAGACAACCATAGTTATGATGTTAGCGGGAAATTAGTTTCCTAGTCACTCTTATCTATGTTAGGAGTTTGAGAAGTTGTTATTAAGGGGTGATAAGTTATAATACCACCTTCCTTCTCCCATTGTGTCATCTTTGTAGATCCTTCAATCCTATCCAAAGTTATTCTTAAAAGGGGGGGTGTTAATATATTGAAACACGTAGGAGTCAGTTAAGATCCATTTGGTCTAATGTGTTTCTCTAGTATGCATTTGTAGTTATGCAATATGATGGCCACAAAATGTTGTAGACATAAAGTGTTTGGATGTTTCATATTCTCCTTCATACTAACAAGTACATTGATCTTTGACTTGACAACTGGTAGGTCCATGATCTCTATTTAAAGAGAATGAAGCGTCATTTGTTGAAGATCGATTGTGAGAAACTCTTATGAACATAATTTTGTTTTGCATTAATATATTGCCTCAATTGGCCTCGTTAGCTAGGGTCATGGATTGTGTAACAACCCGGGTGAAAATTCCATGTAATAAAGTTAATAAAGGCAAAATAATAACCACGGTTGATGGGACAATTATTCCAAGCCGAATGTTGGGCAAAAGCATAGTGATAGGGATCATTGGTGATTGATTAATGGTTAAAGAAATTGGCAAAGGAAATGGAAAAGGCTTTAGAAAGGAAAAGTGGCATTTTGACACATTTATTTATGAAAATAATGGAAATTAGGAGAAAAGGAAGGTGAAAGGTCACAGGCTGCATGTGAGGAGGAAAATGAAGGAAAATAATGGGAAATGAAGAAAATAGAGGCCTCATTAATAAAAAGGCTTTTGAGGATCAGTTCACAGACTTTTGTCAGTTCATTTTTGGAGCTCTCTCTCTATTCTCTCTCTCTCTCTCATACTCTTAGACACTTAGAGTTTTCTTGGAGCACTCTTGGAGAGTGTGGCATACTTGGAGTTTTGGAGCAAGAAGGAAAAGGAAGAGCAGGAAAGTGCAAGAGGACATTGTGATTAGCAGCTACAATGGGTTTTTCTTGCAGGTACTGAGTTGCATGTATGTTTTCCTCACAATGGATTTGACTAGCCTTGCCATTTACAAGATAGTCATGGTGTTGTGGGTTTATTTCTTTGTTTCTGGTTGGTTCTCATGTTTCCTTTAGCTTGGGTTGAGTTACTGGTTCCTGGACCCTTGGTTGGACAAATGCTCTGGAGCCCTGTAACAACTTGGGTTGAGTTACTAGTCCTGGAGCCTTGGTTGGACAAATGCTCTGGACGCCGACAACAATTGTGGGTTGAGTTACTAGTCCTGAAGCCTTGGTTGGAACAAACACTCTGGAGCCCTGGAAGGCTTGGGTAGAGACCAATTTGGTGATAGTTTTGTGATGTTTGTCCATGAGGTGGAATCATTGTTTGATGGGTTGAGGTGGTTTGACCTCTGGAAGCCCTTAATGGTTTTGATTGATGTGTTTTATGATATCCCACATTCATGCTTGGAATATGGCACGAGGGTGACTGACTGAAGTGATATTTGGCTTAGCCATATCTATGGTCAGGTGGTTTGCAGAAGTCCCACAACTGGTTGGAATTTGCATCATTAATATGAGGTTATTTATCCTTGTTATTGCATGAGTACTATACTAGTTTATATGTGGATGACATCGTTGTGATTTCCTTGGTATTATTGTTGATATTATGTTGGTTATGAACATGTGTTATGACAATGGTTATGCATGGCTCTCATCATGTTTTTACTTGTAAATGAATGAACAATGTATCTATGGCCTAATGGATGAAACTATAGCTAATGTGTTGAGGCATCAATGCTACTTAGCGATTCTCAGATGAGTATGACACACCTATGCTTAGTTCTATTGTTTAAAACTATAGATTACATAATTGTGACATGTCTGACGAAATGTCTGTCATGGCTAGTATAGGTCCAGTCTAATCCTTGTTGATGTTTTTACAAATGAATCATTATTATGTTGTGTAAATTCATTTTCAAAAGTGTCATTGAGTTATGGGTAGTGACTTGGGCTCTGGGCTTGAAAATTTGGCACAAATCCCGGAGACACATGCACTATTATGAGGAGAAAATTCCTTGGACGCATGCATACCCATGCTGTGGGAGTGTCCAAAGCCTCCTTGATGCATGCATGTCCATATCAAGGGAGCTTCCCAGAGTTTAATGGTTTAAAAAATTAGTGGGACCCAAGGGATGGTTACCTGAGAGGTTGGGATGGTTCCTAGGAGTCCTGTTGCTGATGTAGAAGGTCTGCATGGTGTGTTTCTATCGATTCCACTTCCTTGAGGTGAATTAGGAGGTCAAATCATATCATAGTAACTTCTCATCACATGTTTACCTCGGTTGGCCAGTTACTTGGGTAGATGTGGGAGGAGGGCATTACAGAGTGGTATAAGAGCATGGCTCACCCCTCAGACTGGATGAGTTATGTGTTGATCATGCATTCATGTTGGTTGCATATGTGTTCCTTGTTTTTTGATACCATGTGCTTGTTGCATTTGTATGGTATGGGTTATGGTTGTAATGAGGTCGTCATGGGACATTGATGGTGTTGTCGTGGAGTGTGTCGTCATGAGTGTATGATTGATTATGCATGTTAGTATTCACATGTGGTCAAGTGTACAATGATGTGGTGGTTGTTGTCATGCATGAGGTCACAATATGTGTAGTTGATATGGTCATGCATTCATGACTGGAATCTAACCAGAATGATGGCTATATGGTTATATGCTTATGTGCTATATTTCTATATGTTGTCATGATTATGTTACACATGTATTGCATTGATTTGTTGATCTTGCAGACGACGTATCCTCCCCAAATTATGCTAAGGTATGTTGGTTCATTGTGATTTGGTTTAACTGACATCATATACCTTGCCGGAAGAATATCACAAATGAATAGCAAGATGGTAGACTACAGTTCTCGAGACTCTCCCTATGGATCAAATGAGAAGTGTGGCGTTGGGCACTCTTCTGATTTGATAGACACACTTAGAAGCTTAAAGGCACAAATAAGGAGTTGTAAGGCATACCATGAGATAATCATATAGGCACAAGAGAAACAAGCAGAGGTAAATGTAGTGATACTTCAGAGTTTGTCAGAATTGTAGTGACAGTGACCACTTCAGATCAGCCATGAGTAAGAGAAGCGAACTAATGGGGCATATGGCAACATGTCTCATGGTGGTCACAGGTCTGATAGAGATGACATAGTGAGAGATGGCAAGTTGTTGGATACTCCAGATAAGAGAGGTGATGGACACATGTACTATTCTAGTTCTATTTCATATAGGCACTACGATCGCCATCGTTATCATCCTTATAGGAGAAGTGACAGGGGATACTTGCCAGATGAATTTAAGAAAGAAAATCCACCTACATTTAATGGAGAGATGAAGAAATCACATGATTCATAGGCACGGTTGCTTGGTATGAGGAAGTTCTTCAAGTTGCATGATTACTCTAAGAACATGAAAGCCAGAATAGCTACATTCGGTCTCAAAGGTAAATAAGATATTTAGTGGGAAGATTTGAAGAATGTCAAAGGTATTCATGAGGGAGGACTTGACTTGGAATGAGTTCAAGAGACTATTCAAGAAGAAGCACCTATAAGAGAGATACTTTGATGACAGGGAAAAAGAATTCCAAGAGCTAAATATGGGGTCGATGACAAATGAGGAGTACACTAGCAGGTTCTTGGAGCTATTGAGGTATGTTACTTACCTCAAGGAGGAGAAGGCCAAGATCCAGAGATTCACTAGTGGATTACTGATTGCATTCAAAGACAAGATTGAGTTCGATGAGCCTAGATCATTGGAGGAGGCCATCTGAAAGCTAAAGCATTGTTATGAGCAACCAAAGTACACATACGAGACTAAGCCGAGCTAGAAAGGTAATGTAAGGAACAAAGGAAAATGGGACAAGAAGAGAGCAAGGCCTCAGGATACAAGTAATAAAGAGAATGCAACACTATCTAAGAAATTCAATGCATGTGACAGAGGACAGGGACTTTGATCTAAGGATCAGAATAAGGAGCTTGTGCAGTGTTGGACTTGTGGAGGAGATCATCGCAAGAGAGATTGTCCACATCATCAGGGTGGTAAATAGCAGATCCACAATGCTCAAGAGGCATAGACAGTGGGAGATGTTGGGCAGAGTATTCCTATGATCCATGCAGTGCTGGATAACAGATAGGAAGATCATCAGACATTTATCATTGAGATGGACGATAAGCTTTGTGATCAAGTTGTTTCTATTTTGATTGACCCTGGATCTAATTATAATTATGCTAGTCCCAACTTGGTCGATAAGTTTGGTTTGAATAAAGAAGTTCATGCAGAATCTTGGTTAGTGTAGTTGGCTACAGGTACAAAGAAGTGAGTTCAACATTGGGAAAGAGCTTACGCATTTAATTTGAATGGTATGCCTACCACAACGCATTTGAATGTATTACCATTGGGATAATACAATATGTTGTTAGGCATGGATTGGTTGTACTTTCATAGAAACAAGGTGGATTGTTATGAAAATATATTAAGTATTTGGATGACAATGGAGAACAAAGAGTCTTGCGGGGTAAGAAGAAAGCAACATCAATTAGGATGGTGACAACTATGCAGGACAAGCGTAGTCGCGGGAAAGGGTGTGTGTTATGTGTAGTGCACATTTCTAGTGACAAAGGTAAGGAAGATGAGGATGTATATGTTTTGAGCAGGTACCCAGTTATACAACAGTTTCAAGATGTATTTCCTGTAGATACTTCAGAGTTGCCACCTCATAGGGAAGTAGACTTTTCTATTGAGTTGGTGCCAGGAACAGCTCCGACATCAACGGTACCTTACAGGATGAGTACACCTGAGTTGGTAGATTTCAATGGTACCTTATAGGATGAGTACACCTGAGCTGGTAGATTTGACACTACAGTTGAAGGAAATGTTGGACAAGGGATACATTAGGCCAAGTGTATCACCATGGGGTGCACTGGTATTGTTTATGAAGAAGAAGGATGGTACTCTGGTACTCTTAGGCTATGCATTGATGACAGGAAATTGAACAAAGTGACCATCAAGAATAGGTATCTATTACCGAGGATTAATGACTTGTTCAATCAGTTGAAGTGAGAAACAATATTCTCTAAGATTGATCTGAGATCCAGATATCATCACGTACGCATTGAAGAAGAGGACATCTACAAGACAACTTTTTGGACCAGGTATGGGAATTATGAGTTTGTTGTAGTTCCATTTGGTTTATATAATGCTCCAACTACCTTTATGTGCTTGATGAATAGTGTTTTTCATCCATATTTGGACAAGTTTATTATTGTGTCCATTGACAATATATTGGTATATTATAAAAATGAAGAAGAGCATGCCAAGCATTTAGCAGTAGTGTTGAGGTAGTTGAGAGAGCATCAGTTGTATCCTAAGCTCAGCAAGTGAAATTTCTTTCAGACTGAGCTACACTACTTGGGACATGTGGTTTCCTAGGATGGCATAACAGTGGACCCAGAAAATGTAAAAGCTATCATGAAGTGGGCAACTCCCAGGAATGTGGATGAAGTAAGATCTTTCATGGGGTTAGTAGGTTATTACAAGAGGTTCATCAGGAACTTCTCATAGATTGCTTATTTGATCACATCATTGCAGAGAAAATGTAAGAAGTTTGAATGGAAAAAGGAGTGTGCAGCCAATTTTGATTAACTCAAGTAGTTTTTGACACATGAACTAGTGTTAACGATTGCAGATCTAAAAAAAGAATGTGTAGTATGTACAGATGCTTGCAAGAAAGGACTTGGTGGAATCCTTATGCAAGATGGACAGGTGGTATGCTATGAGTCACAAAAACTGAATGAGCATGAGTAGAACTACCCCACACACGATCTTGAGTTGGTAGCAATCATACATGGATTGAACATGTGGAGGCACTATCTTCTTGGAAAGAGGTTTGTATTGATGAGTGATCGTAGCGGTTTGCGGTATCTATTTGAACAACCAAATATGAATGACAGGAAAGCTCGGTGGTTGGCCACAATCAGTGAGTTCAACTTTGAGATTAGATATATCAAAGGTAAAGTGAACAGGGTGGAAGATGCTCTTAGCATGTGGATACAGGTAAATCACATAACAATTATCAGCTCCTATGGCACAAACTTACAGGATGAGATCTTGCAGGTAGGTCAGCAAGATGTTAGGTATATGGATATTGTGCATAGGTTGCAGGAGAGTACAGGTACAGGTGTAGGTGCACAGGATGTGGACCATTGTCCCACGACAGATGGATTAGTTAGATTTAGGGACAAGATATATGTGTCGAATATTAGGGAGCTCAAGAAGGTGATCTTGATGGAGTTTCATGTGAAACCATATTTAGGTCACCCAGGTTATCAGAACACACTAACAACAGTGAAGAAATTCTATTATTGGCAGAATTTGAAGAGAGACATAATAGAGTTTGTGGCTAGGTGCTTGGATTTCCAGCAGGTGAAGGCAGAGTGTAAGCACCCAGGTGGACTGTTAAAGCGAATTATGATTCCATAATGGAAATGGGAGGTCATTTCCATGGACTTTATCACAGGTTTGTTGAGGGCAGTGAGACATCATGATTCCATCATGGTAGTGGTGGACAAGTTGACAAAGGTAGCGCACTTCATTCCAGTGAAGACTACATTCTTAGCGAGTGATGTAGCACAAGTCTTCATCAGGGACGTGGTTAGCTTGCATGGAGTTCCAAAGAAGATTGTGTCAAACGAGGATGCAAAGTTCACTTCCAAGTTTTGGAAGGAGTTATTTGCAGGTTTGGGCACAAAGTTGGCCTTCAGGACAACTTATCGTCCGCATACAGATGGACAGACAGAGAGGACTTCAGTACAACTTATCATCCGCATACAGATGGATAGACAGAGAGCGTCAGCAGGATATTGGAGGACATGTTGAGGATGTATGATGCATGAGCAGCGGAAGTGGGAAGAGTACCTTCCACTGGTAGAGTTCACTTACAACAGTGGGTACAAGGAGTCACTGAGGATGAGTCTATTTGAGGCACTGTATGGGTGGAGTTGCAATACACCCATCAGTTGGAGTGATCCGGTTAATAGGGTGTTGATTGGATCGGACATGTTCGCAGAAATGGAGTGGGAAATGCAGGTAATCAAGAATAATTTGAAAGTAGCACAAGATAGGAAGAAGAGCTATTCAAATCGTAATAGGTTGTTCAAGGAGTTCCAGGTTGGGGAACATGTGTACTTGCACATCAAACCGAAGAGCTCCTTGCAGATTGGATCATGTGCCAAGCTGGCACCACGGTTTTGTGGACCTTTCAGGATCATTGAGAGGATTGGGTCAGTAGCATATCGACTTGCACTGCATTAGATAGTAAAATTCCATGATGTTTTTCATGTGTCATTGCTTAAGAGGTATGTTAAAGATGTTTATCATGTGATTGACTGGTTTGTATTGCAGGTGGAGCCAGAAGGAGAATTGTTGGGTCCCTATAATACTAGTGATTACCCCATTATTATTGTAGTTGTAGATCTTATTATTATTGTTGTGACCCTATTGTCCCCATATTTTTATTACTGTGCCCCATAGAATCCCTCTATTGTTATTTTTGTGGCTTTATATTATTATTGTTAGGTCAGCTGGGTTATATTGTGACTCCTTAAACTCCTATATATAGAAAGGAGGTTTTTTCATTTGAATCATCCAAGAATTGTTCATTTATGTAATGTAAAGGAGGTTTCCCCCTCGAAGAGGCTAAATTATAAGGCCTTGATCTATCTTTTCTATCTTTTCTTGAGCTGGTTTCATAACATTTGGTATCAGAGGTTTGGATTCTAGGGTTTCGCTGCTCCAAACAGGTCATCGTGGAATTTTCACTATAACTTTTTTTCCACGATGTTTCAAAAGCTAAAAGAAAAACCCATTTGAGAAGAAATCGCTTTGAATCTCAGGTCCGAATTTCAGAGCTTTTCGTGCTATATTTGCGGAGGTATGATCTGAGCAAGTTGGCCTTTTTGCAGACTCCTGAATTACATTCCAAACAGGTGACCTGGGGAAAATCGTCATAACTTTATCTCTGAGCATCGGATTGAAATTTCGTAAGAAGGTACAGAAAGAGGACGGGCTATAGTTTTTTTCATATGTTTTTCAGAGCCAAAGGTCGAAACAGTGACTCGTGGCATGTCATACAAGTTCGCTCTACTGAACTAGTCTATAATCAGGTCACTGTGGGAGATTTCGCATAACTCTTCCCTGGAAAATCCAATTTGGATCACATTGGTGGCATTGGAAAGAGGACATAGAGGAATACTGTAGTTCACAATTTTAGAACTGGATGATTCGAAAGTACAGAGATACATCAGCGGCAATATCGAGCTCCTACAAAGTGAAAAAAGGTGTGTAGATTTTTTTAAAATTTTTGCTTAAGCTTGGTTTGAAAATTTATTTTGAAGGAATTCAAAGGGCATAGTAGAGAATTATTATCGGTA